>CM017762.1:27127305-27287305 GCA_008009225.1 Acer yangbiense | reverse complement strand
AATTAGTAATGCAATACATCCCACCTAAAATCCCACATTTTTTATCCCAACACGTGGTATGTGAGATGTCAAATGGTTAGTGGATACATGTGGTAGGTGAGTGTATCCACTCACAATTTGATACCTCACATGCCGCATATGTTGGGATGAAAAATGTGGGATTTTAGGTGGGATATTTAGCATTATTCTTTGTTTATATGTGAATACAGTAGACCGTTGTATTATTTGCTATGTGTATAGACAATAGTTTTCCCTTCTAGGTTTTGTACATATGACATATAAATACAGCTGTTAACAGCTAAGCATTGTATTGGAGATATAGAAAATATACATAAATATTTTCTCTGAACTTCTCTTCCCTTCCTCTTCTCTTTCTTATTTCTTTACCAAAACATGTTTATTTTTCACATATGAACTCTGATTGTTTTTTGCCCCTAGTGCGTAGTTCAGCCGGTAAATGGACGATCTTGAGACTTGAACAAATGACTCTCAAGGCAGCGATTCGAATCCTACTATTGATTACATAAAGCTTCAAAAAAAATATCCAGTCTAGATAGGTAGATAGATATATATATAGAAAAAATTTCACATATGAACTTCGAGCTCATTAGGGGGTTGAGTTTCCACTAAAAAGTTCAAAATTCTTCCCGGGAAACAAGGTAGTGTCCATCCACTCAATTTAGAAAAGTAGAAGCTTATTTTAAAGTCAACTGCACTTTTCAACTTTATATTTTTTTATTGACTTTAATTATTTGTTTTAAATTTCCAATATTATAACAAAATTAAACAAAAAGTTGTGACCCTTAACGCACTTTCAAAATATAAAGATGGGTTTAAGGAAGCAATAATCCTACTTTAAAAAAAAAAAAAAGGATTATGGGAGTGATTAATACAATTAATAATAAAAAATAAAAATGGATAAGCCTTGTTAGGTGGGTCGGTGGTGGTGGGCTGAGCCGATGAGGGGACCATCGGCCATCACTTTCGGTTTAAATGCAGCATACCTTGTGTACACGTAATTTTATTTATAAACTATTGAAAGTTTGAAACTAACACCACCCGTTGGAATTAGATCCTACCTAGATCAAGTTTCTACAGTACAGTATCCATACGAGTAATGTGAGACTCAAACTTCCAATTCATTATCTAGATTGAACACCAAGAGTGAAGTCCGATATGAGTAATGTGAGACTTTAACTTCCATGCATCAATTAAGAGTTAAATGTTTATTTTTTTAATTAGTATACTATAATTGGGGTTTGGCGGAGGATAATATGATCCAAATTTAAAACTTTGTAATATAGGTCTGAGAGGTATACTATATGGGTGGAGCATATATATTCAAGTTTTGGGCCTCCGCTGATACCATTAGATCAACCTAGAGTTGACGTTATTTTTATTTATTTATTTATTTGAGTTTTTATAGTATTATTTTTTGTCTTTTTCGAAATTGTCATATGTTAATATAAAGTCTTTTTTAATCTTATGACTTATGATATACTGTCGTTACTCTATATATATATATATATATATTTATGATATACATAAACCCTAAATTTATGTATATATATATATATATATTTATGTACATATATACAATCCCTTTCTCATTAGTGTGCACCGATATAAAATACATCAATGCATTACATCTGAGTCATAAATTATGGAAAAGCATTGATAAGTTCATACAGATCAAGTCAAAGTATGTGAATCTAATGGTCCACATGCAATACACCGATATATATTCATCAGTGCGCACTAAGGAGATCAGTTCTATAAATATAGTAGTTATCAGGTCAGGTATACCTTACGATATTATCGTGTGGTTTCATTAGTTTTCGTTGTGTAAATTTTTTTATATGAGAATTAGTGAAACCGCACGATAATATCATCAGAAATACATGACTTTATAATTTATATATATATATAACAATCTTTTGGTGTGGCCTATGTGCTTCCTTTTGTTTGGGGTTGTTTTCCCATTGGTTCTTTGTGCTTTGTTGCTTTTTATCACTTTTTTCTTTTCTTTTATATATATATATATACTGCCTAGGGGTTTTTCAATATATGATTCGTTTGTGATGTTTTTTCCCCTTAGGTCAATCCAATCTTATTTAAAAATAATTATATATATATATATATCAGTCCTGATGTGGTCAGTGTATCTTGATATAACTTTATCAGGATATTGAATGTGAGCCACTAGTTTTGACAAGTACATACACACTTGAGTCAAAGTACATAAAACGAGTGGTTCATATTCAATATCCTTATAAAGTTATATCAGAATACACTAATTTGAAAATTTCTTATATATATAACAATTTTTTATTGGATTAGGACGAAGGAGATGTAATAAATAGAAATGTAATTACGTAACACATGGTAAAGATATCATCTGTTGAATAAAATAAAGTTAACTGAAATGTATAAATATAAATTCAAAATCGCTATATTAATTTACGATCAAACATCTAAATAATTTAAACCGGTGTATGAATATGATAAGTTAGGTGCTCGTGCCTGGTATTGACAAAAGAATGTGGACAAAAGTGAGGATAAAGATGGAAAAGAGCGGATCGAGCATCACGGAGGGTAATAGCTAATAGCTAATAGCTAGCTGTTCATAAATAAAAAACAAGTTGACCTTGACTAACTTGATATACAAGTCATCCAAACCTCAGCTCCTCATTTTTGACTAGTCAACCAATCCATCCATTCTCATATCATCCGCTTCTCCACTACAAAATTATAAGTTTATAACAACCCACCATATGCCTTTCAAAAAATCCATATGCAAATTCTTTAATCCATATGAACTTTTGCAAATTCTTTTTTTTTTTTTAAGGAACTTTTGCAAGTCTTGAATATTTTAAAAAAAACTTTAAAAATTTGGTAATAATAAAAGTGAAATTTTGAATAGTTTATATACTGTTTCATATTTATTGGAATGACCATTAAAGATGGTAATTAAAAATAGATGATTTAAATTAAAACAGAGTTGGAATATATATATATATATATATATATTGGGTATCGAGGATCCAGGACTTATAGGAAACCCCGGCCTACGCCCCCGACCACACAAAGATGCAAACGGGTAAATCAGAACTCGTATTCACGCAATGCTCTTGTTAAGAGTAGAACCAAGAACTTATAATTTTCATCTCAAGCATTGGACCACCAACGTAACCACCTTGTGGTTTATATAATCATAATATTAATATAAAACTTAAAATATAAGTTTGTGTGTCTATCGTTGCTCACATCATATAAATGTGAGACAAACTTTGCTTTTTCTATATATATATATATATAATATAATCTTTAAATTATTAGATGAAGCAATTCCAACAACTAAGATTATATATGATATACGTAAAAGCATCTCCAATGTAAAAGTGACTTACATATTAAAAATGGTTGACATAGCAACAATGTCAAAAGACTTACTTTCTATGTATCATAAAGATAAACTTAATAGACAATCAATTCAAAATTTAGTCTCCAATGCTTCTGTTTAAAACATATTTTCTTTTAGTCACCTATCTAGTTTTATTACTTTTTTCTTATCAAAAATAGATAAAAAAAATTAATGTCAATTTCAGGTTGACAATATCTAACGTTTTTTTTACCACATCACCGCGAAATTGAATATATACGGCTGCATTGGATATACATTTTTTTAATAGACTCTATTTATTTTATAAAGCATCTCTTCTTTTCACATGCCACTCTTACATTGACGATCCCTAATTAATGCATACTAAAAAAATGCATACTTTAAACCATTCACATTACATGAACATAATATCTATAGATTGCGTTAGATTTTGGATGGTCAATCAATTGGATCAAGATCCTCTCCTTAACTTGTTTTTCCTTGATTTTCCATAATCAAATGACACCTAGACAAAAAACAAAATACATGGCCAAAAATTGGTTCACTGTTTTCTCTCTCATGCAACTAGATATTTGAATTATACTTAAAGAATACCAAGGAAAAACAATGACGAACGAGTGAATCCCAACTCCAATCAATTTAACAAACAACTTTAAAAATAGAAAATCATTTAACATACTACAATTTTCTTTTTCATTCCCAAAAAGGATTGTTTTTTTTTTTTCTTTTTCTTTTCAATAAAAAATGACCGTGTAATACAAAAGTGACTTGTGGCCTAAGACTCTAAGAGAGGCCTCAAACAATCAAAAAAATAGGTATTTGAAACTTCTATACCTACAATTTATGAATATACATAAATAAACCAAATGTATTAGTATAAATATACAACAAACAAACATAATGCAATGAACAAATGAACCTGATCACCTTCTTATTCTCTTCTAAAATTCTAATCTTTCCCCATATTTTTCTATGCAGATTTTTCAGTATAGCAAAGACTCAAAGAACAAGTCATCCCTCGGTTCTTCCTTTGTTATTGGATTTCCTTCATTCATGTATGATCCCAAAGGACTTGCCAATAATCCTGAAAAACCATATCCCCCTGGACTTTGCAACATCTCTAGGGTAAAGGGTGCTTGCCCGTCCGATGATGGTAGCCTCACGTTTCGAAGAGGATTCGCCATGGGGTTGTTCGAGTGATTAGACATAGCCGGTGCCCTAATCGACAGGCTTGCATTGTGATTGTTGTTGTTGTTACTGTTGTTGTTGTTGTTGTTGTTGGGCAGTGGTAGAGATCGGCTACCACTACCGCGAGCTGCTGGAACATCATGGTTGTGTTTTCCCTCATAGGTTGTGATTACTGCTCTTAGATCATGAGATGCTCTCTCAACATGCTTCCTCACCGGACACGCTGGATGTGTACACTTGTAGTAGCTCCTACAAGTTGCAATGAAATAGGAACAACATCTTGAGTTGCAAGAAAAAAAAACCTTGAATCCTCAAAGGTTATATGTTAAAATTCGAGACTCATTAATACAATGAGGATCATTTAACAGAATCCCACTTCATTTATAAAATTTATACATACTTTTTCAAACGAGTCCCCAAAAAACAAAACCGTGCAGGGTAGTCCAAAGGCGGACAATACCCATATCATATGGAAAGCCAACATTATATTAAAAGCATAGTTCACATTCGAAAAAACTTTAAAACAATTGATATTCAATCTTTCTAAGAGGAGATTAAAAAAAAAAAAAAATGAACCAACCAAAAAGACAGGCATAGAAACATAAACCACTTTTAAATATGTGAGGCACAAAAGCCTAAACAATACTATAAGTATCATAGAACTTGCTTTTGGAGATACTAAAAAGAACAAAAGTAATTTAAGTACAAAGAAGGAAATGATATATCATATATATATATATATATTTTACCTTGGATTTGGATTTCCCTTGACCACTTTCTGCCCATACTTCCTCCACCTGTAACCATCATCTAGAATATCAATATCACTTGTGGTTTGAACCACAACTCTAGGTTCTCTCACTGTTCTATTTCCAGGAGCTGATATTCCTTCATTTTCTCCCTCAATTTTCCTGAAATACAATAATCAGTCATACTAATTTCTACCCAAATTAGCCTATTGTACCAAATTATTGTTATACAATTAGATTGAACTAGACTATTTGTCGACATAGACCAATCCAATCCGGTCTGGCCACCAGACCGGATTGGATTGGACTAGATTAAACAATTGGTAGGAATAATCTAATCCAGTCCAATCCAATTCAATCCTGCAGATCAAAAGCAACATTTAGATTATAATAAAACTCACCATCTTTTGGCCTCAGGTTCTTCTTCATCGTAATCATCTCCACCACCGGATTTACTCCTCTGCGATGCCCGATCAAAGTCATCGTCTCCGACTGAAATCGAAGAGTTTTCGGGGGTAGCAACAGAGTCCATCTGTCCACTTCCATGAGTACTACTAGCAAAGGATTGATCATGGACCTCCCCTGCAGTAGTATTCTGACTAGACCCCTGAATTACATTAGAACTAACCGAGGAAGACGATGATCGCCTTGTAGATTGAGGCTTTGGATGGTTATGGCTTCCCTTGTAAACAATCTCTGTAATCTGTCCATCCAATGACCTCTCAACTTTCTTCTTGGTTGGACAATTAGGGAATGTGCACTTGTAATAACTCCTTGGATTTTCACTTCCTTTCACTTGTTTTTGTCCATATTTTCTCCAATTGTACCCATCATCAGATTTCCTGCTCTCTCTAATTGTATTTGTATGAGTCTGAGTCTGAGTTTGAGTCTGAGTCTGTTGATTGTAGTTTCCATAATCTGATTGGAACCCATTATTGCTATGACTGTTGTTTGTTGTTTGTAAGGTTGAAATCTCAGGAGAAAAGCTCTTCATTGAATCTGACTTTATAGAATTCTGGTAGCTCCATGGTTGTTGCTGTTGCTGTTGCTGTGAAACATATTAATTTGAAACAATTTTCATCAAAATCAAGTCTAAAAATTGAACAAAAATAGAGGGAATCTGAAAAATCAGTGTTAACATACAGTTTGAAACAGAGTTGATGATGTTGTGTTAGGCCTTGTTTGTGTATGGAAAGAGAAATCAGAGAAATTCTTCTCTTCCTGTTTGACACTTTGTTGTTGTTGTTGTGAAAAATGGCTTGAATTGTTCCTCCAATCGAAAGCTTGTGGTGGAAATGACCCAGTTGTTGGAGATGGCAAAAGCTGTACACAAAAAAACACAAAGATGAGCAAAAACATAACAGAAAAACACAAATTTCGATTCAAAAACTAAAAAAGTACTTACGTTGGATACGTTTAGAAGGACAGGAGAGTCAAGGAGCTCAGCTGGGCTGAGGCCAGGAGGGATTGAGAAGTAAGAAGAAGGAGAGAAGAGAGAAGGAGGAGAGATGGGTAGTGAAGGAGGCTGGATGGATTTGAATTTGGGTACGCCCGATCCGGTTCTCTCTGCAACACGATCCGAAAACCCACGTGTGGTGTTGGGTTCCTGTTGGAGGAGGTCGGTGAAGGAGGAGGAAGAAGAAGAAGTGGGCATGAAAGGGTGTGCAGAGAAAGTGAAGTTGTTGGCTGATAAAGTGTCTAAGCTACCTGAAGAAGAAGTAGCCATGAAAACACAGAGGGATGGGTTTAGAGATTTTTGAGAGAGAGAGAGGTTGTGAAATGAATATGAAGAGAAGAGAAAATGAAGAAGAGAAGATGAAGAAGATTACGTATCGAACAAGATTTGTCTTTTATTAGTATTATTATTAATTTTTAAATTATTTTCTTTTAGTTTGGGATGTTTCTGGGAAGCTAGTGTGAGAGAGAGAGAGAGAGGAGGCTTGTTTGACCGTGGAAACTTTTGGACAACGTGTTCGCGCGTGTGAAAGTGTGAAAGTGTATGTGTTGTGTTGTTTTGTTTTGTTTGGTCAAAGCTCGTGCATTTGACTTGGTGGCGGCTTAAACTGGGAGATATTTCTTCTTTTATTTGTTTTAATTTCTGAATCTTTTTGCTGCGCTTGGATTGGGTTGGATGGATGGCTTCTGTTTATTTGTTTATTTAAATAATTATTTTCGTTTCAAAATTTAACAAAGGGTAGGTTACTTTTTGTTCACAGTTCACACACACTCCTATTGTGAGTCAAAACTCAAAACTAGGGATGGCGTTTCCCATAGGGCCCATCCCCCACATCCCCATGGGTTTTAAGAGGTAAATTTTACCCCAAATAGGTTTTAGGAATTTAGGGATGGGATGGGAGAGGAGCAAACTTGATCATTATTTTATAAATTGGGAAGGTAGTGGGGATCACCCCTAAACTCATTTCCCATGTAGTTATCAAGTGAGGTATACCATATTTTAATTTCGGTAAAGACTTTGATGAAATCATATCTATTTTTATGAATTTTGATTTGAATTTTTCTGTAGACTATAAGTTCATGGAAATCTACCTATGAATAAAATTTGAGAATTTTTCAAGTACTAGAACTATTTTTTTGAATTTTCCTATATCTCTCCTTTTTTTAGATGCCTTTATATTTAACAAAATCGGGATAAATAGTTCTTGTGCTTAAAAAATTCTCAAATTTTATTCATAGGTAGATTTCATCAAACTTATGATCTACAAAAAAAATTCAGATCAAAATTCATAAATATCAATGTGATTTCATTAAGGTCCTTATCGAAATTAAAGTAAGGTATAGCTCGCTTAATAAGTACTGTATATATATTATTTTTATTTTTATTTATATCTAAAGTTTTAACAATTTAAAAAAAAAAAAAAAAAAAAAAACTAATACATTATAATATTAACTTGAGTTAGTAGTTACTTGTTAATACTTAGTACATGAGTATTGATCGAAGATGTATACTTTAAATTTGATTTGTTATGACTTTTATTGTGTAATATTCTATTAGAAGTATTTATATTTATTTTGGATTTCTTTAAACCAATTATATATTTTAGAATGAATATTTTGATTACTTTTTGGATTGAATATTTTAATATGGTCAAACTAGAGATTGGAATGGTCGGATTCCAAATTTTGAATTCCAATTTTCAAACTGGAAATTGGAAATTAAAAATTTAGAATTGGAAATGAAAAGTAATTAGGGAAATAGGGATTAAGGGTGGGGGTGGGGTGGGGAAATAGGGGAAGGTTCCCCCCCCCCCCCCCCCCCCCCCACACACACACACACACACACACACAAGGGTGGGAAGGGTTGAGGAATGGGAATGAGAATGGGAATGGGAATGGGGTTGGGGTTGGGGTGGGAGAACCATCCCTCACCCCCATTGGGCCCCACACCTATCCCTAGTCAAAACAATTTTTTGAGGCTCCAAACTAGTACTGTGTTACTGTGGATATGGTGATTCTATATTTATCCTCTGATATCATCCCAAATGTTATCATGTATTTTTGAATTTATTTTATTGTTAATGACATTATACAAAAACAAAACAAATTTAGGGGGAGAGAAGTGAAAATAATTTAAAACAAAAGTTCGAGTTACCATCGCCATAAATGGTATATAATAATAAATAAATAAATAAATAACAAATAAGCAATTTAAAGAAGAGTAATACTATATAACCCGAAAAATTTAGTTCAAAATTCGTCCCAAATGATTTGACAATTGAGTTGTTATCATTACACAAATTATAAGGTGATGTGCTGAATAATATGGTAAAAAAAATCACTTGCCACGTCATTTAAGTTTGTTTTTGGACTAACTTTTTAGATTGTCTAGCATTAGTGTTTTAATAATTATTATTATTATTATTATTTAATTAGTTAATTAGGATATCAAGATATTTATTATATTAAATTTATGGAAATTTGCATAGACTTCCCTATATTTTAGGCTTAATTGTAGTTGGATAGACCTTTTGCCCAAAATTACATAAATCTCCACCGCTGGCAATTGTCATCCATTGACAGTTAACTATGGAGAGCAAAGTTATCATTTTTACCTATCAAATAAGATAAATTACATTACATACAAAAAGGAAGATAAATTACATAATTTATTATTTAAATAATTAAATATAAAACAAAAAATATAAACTGAGGAGATCATATCTCCACCATTCATCAATGGTGGAGATTTGATATCCGCCATCATTTAATTAATTAGAGTAATAAATGGATGGAATGGATGACGAAAATCCGATCTTTTCCATAATCTAATTTTAAAAAAAATAAATATCCGATAAAATTTAATCTTAAATTAAATTAACCAACAACAAGCACTATAAGCCTACGCTGCCCTTGGAAATTATACACAATCTACAAACTAAAATTTTGTTCAATGATTTTTTTTTTCTTTTTACGACAACCTAATAAATCTTACAAAACAAAAGGTAAAGCTTTTATCAAGAACAAGAAATCATGTAAGACAAAATAAAAAATATTTACGATCCATAAAAAGCCCAAAAATCGTGGAGAACAAATTTGGAAAATTCACAAAACTCTTCACCAACCCATCTCTCACAACTTTCTTTGTTTCCTCCTCTTTGGACTCCACACGGTCCAACAATTTCGAGTGGGTAAAGCTTGACCCGAAGCCCAATTTGGACGGAAACCGGTCATGCCCGATCAGAGAGTTGAGATTCAAAGATCTCCCCCATTGGAGGAAATGTGAAGATCTCCTCCTAAGTGTCCTCCATGGAGGACATATGCAAATCTCTCCTTTTTATTTTAAAAAAAAATTTACAATTGTTTTTTGAAAATTATTTAAATAATTGATCAAATATCTCATTAAGGGCAATTTATACATTTTGTGCAAAAAAAGGCTGGTCAACAATTAACTTTGGCGGAAGTCAACTGACGGGAAGGGAGGTTTGTGCAATTTTAAGCAAAAAAGTCCATCCAATTGATATTAGGCTTAAACTTGGCCCAGGTTTGTGGAATTTGCCCATAAATTTATCGATAAGGTATGGTGATTGGTGAATTGATGAATGGTGAGACACGTATTTCTTTTTTTTTTTTTTTTTCTTTTTTTTTTTTTTTTTTTTTCTATTCAGCTTTAAAGACAATGAATGTGGAAGGCATATAAAAGTCAATACAATTCTAGAAGATGAATCAAATTTCTCATCAAAACGTGTAAGTGAGGGCAGTTTCTTTCTTCTTGTAGGCCCATCACAACTTGCCTTTGTAGTTTATACCTTTAATCTTTGTGAAGTACAAATGTATCTTCCTCTTGAAAAATTTAGATTTTGAGGTGGGTCCTCGTCATTACAAAAAACATACCAACGTTATCTTATATCATTTTACTATTCATTTGAGAGCATCTCCAACGCTCATTCGAAGACATCCATTGGCTTAATTAAGGGAGTAGGTGCATTTTTACAGCACGAATAGGTCCCTAAGAGTGCGTTTGGTACGCGGGACGGGACAAGACAACGTGGGATAATTTGTTCTTGTCCTACGTTTGACGCGTCCTTAGCATGGGACAGGACGGGACAAGGTGGGACAAAAATCACAAAAAATTGTCCCACCCAAGACCCTAGGACAACTTGTCCCATGACATGGGACAAGTGTCAAAATGACCAATTTACCCTTTAAATTTTCAAACAATTACAATCATGTCTAATATATTATATTATATATATATATATTATAATTACATATAATAATATTCAATATATCATATATATATATATATATATATATATATGTATATATTAACACATAATATATGATATATATATATTAATATGTATATATATATTAATAATACATGTTAATATATATATATATATATATTATATAAAATATATATGTAATATAAATATAAAAAATATATATATTATATTTTATTAAATTATATATAATATATTAAATATTATTACGTATATATATATATTATTGTACATGTAATAATATTTAATATATTATATATATATATTATATTATTATATATATAGGGTGCCTGCCACCCGACTGGTATCAGAGCCATGTCTCGATTACCTGGAGTCCAGGAAAAGAGTTAGACTGTTATGAGTATTTTAGACTGGTTTAGAAGGAAGAAATTTCTCAGAAATGACAAACACTACCACTAATCCCTCTACTGCTACTCTAGTCCCGAATAGATTATCTTCTTCCTTGTCCGTGCCTCCTCCTACTATCCAAAGAACCCATTCCAACAGAATCCAAGATTTAGTAGAATACACCCATATCCCTGCTTCAGCCCAGATAAATGAAATAACTTTCCCTCTGCTCAACCCATACAACATCTTCAAGAGAAACAAATCTCTCGCCACTCGGTTATTAAAAATATATATACATATTGTAGCATATATATATATATATATATATATATATATATATATATATTATATACATTATGTAATATATATATATATTATTATATATTATATTTTCTATATGTACTAATATTTAATATTATATATATCTATATATATCTTATATATATTATTATAATAATAATATAATATATCATATTATTATATATATAATACATGTAATATTCTATATTAATATATAATAATATCAAATAATAATAATATATATAATATATGTTGTTATATATATATAATAGGGATACTCTGGTCATTTGAACCTCTTGTCCTGTCCTGTCCTGTCCCAGCCATACCAAACGCGTAATAGTACAGTCCACAGTTCTGCCCCAGACCTTCCAAACACAATACAGAACAACCTGTCCTATCCCGTCCTGTCCTGTCCCGTCCCACCTTGTCCTGTCCCATGTCCGTGCCAAACGCACCCTAAATAACTCCCTTAATTGTGTTATGGTGGAATTCATTCCCTTAATTAAGGAGGCGTTATAGACCCCTTTAAAGTGGGCTCCACTTATTTAAAATTATTTTATTTTCTTAAAAAACTCCATATATTTAAAACTCATAATTGACAAACAATATCTAATATTTAAACACAATATTTAACATTTAAATAATAATAAAAAATTATTAAAGGGGTCATTCAAGGGAGTATTGTTGGAGCATGTACTCCCTTAATGGTCCCTTGTAATAACATACACCCTTAAATAAGGGAGTCTCCAAGAGAAACGGTTGGAGATGCTTTGAGGTTTAAATTCTTGTTGATCGAGATAAGGTTGGTCTGATGGTGAGTTCGAGTCTCTCTCCTTCTTCAAACCTCGAATTATTGTAATATTTTAATAAAAATTAATTAAATTCTTGTTGATCGGATGGATATCCAAACAGAAAAGTTTTTTGTTTTATTATTAATTTTTATATTTTCCTAATAAGAATTATATGATATAAAAGACTAGAGTTTATTAGTTTGTGACCATCATTCTCTTTACTTTTAGTACAGAATATTTTGGAGATTATGTTGATCCGAAATTTTACCTTTAACATTTTTTTTAATTTTAATTTTTTTTGCACATTTAGAGTTTGTGATCGGTCATTTAACAAGAAAAATAATAAATATAAAATTAACCATAACCAATAGTTAATTAGTAATACACTAATGCATGTGAGAACAAATCTTTAAATGTTCAACAATCAAATGATACCTTCACATGGGGAGGGATGCCAATGTCTTGTTCGAGCACTGAAAGTTTACATAGCAATGTCGAGATCTGATTCTAGAACAACTTTTTATGATTAGTATCCAACACAAAAGAAAGGATCTTTAATAAACTCAATTGAGACTTACGGGGAATTAAAGAAATTAAAAATAAAAAGCTCATAAACAGAGTATTCACAATAAGAAATAAACAACTAGCAAGGCAGAAAATATTCTACGCATTGGAGTATATGTACTTTGTTCAATGAAATCATGTCATGTGATATGAATAACCAACCCAAAAAGTTAATCCATTAAACAGGGAGGCTATTTATTTATTTATTTATTATTATTAATTTTTTTTATTTTTTTTTTACTCTTTAATTAACCCATATGACATGCACATGATTGGACTATTTCTAGTGTTCAATACTTTAATTGGTTGACTCATTAGATTGGAAAACCAATTCGGTATGTCCACCGTTAATCCCACCTAGGCAGGACTAATCAAACCCACCAATTTGATGGGTTTGTATAATCCCATCTAGGTGGGACTATATTTTATATTTTGTTTTTTGTTTTTTTAATTAATAATAAGTAAATCATAGATTTAAAAGTATTTAAAAACAATATAAAACTTTAGCTTTATTTTAATTTAATTTTGAATATTTTTAATTTAATAATATATAAATTAAAATATTTATTTTGTTCAAAAAATTATTTTAATAATTATTTATTCATTTTTCACTCGATTACAATTTACAAGAGACTAAGATTATTTCAATCCTAGTTCCTCCCAACGGGATTGAAGAATTTAAACTTGTTATCCCACTTATATATTTTTAATTTTTTATTAAATAGATATATTGAAAAACTGAAAAATATTTAATTTATTTAAATATTATATTAATCTATAATTTAATTATTATTATTATTTTGATATTGTTACTTTAATATTATTATATTTAGTGAAATCCCATGTATCACCAAACAAACAAAACATAGTATTAATTCAGTCAAATCCTATATTTCTCCAAACACAGCAAGGTATTAATTTAATCCAGTCTAGTCCAATCTCATCTCATATAATCTCCATCTAATTTCAATCATATCCAATATAATAAAATAGTCCAATACAATACCGCACGCCAAACGGAACCTTAACACCTTTTTTATTTTTTTGAAATATTATACAACTACATAAATTCGAGATTTTTTTGGGAGAGAATGACTTGAACCCGTAACCTTGTGGTGCAGGTGTGAAGGATTACCATCAGTTCAACCTCATCTCGTCATCTTAACACCTAATTGAGATGGGGAAATTAAAAAAAAAAAAAAAAAAAAAAAGAGTAAACAGTAGATAGATTCTACTAGCTAGAATGTGAGAAAGCCTTGTATGCATCGGGGTGTATGAAATCTGTCCAATGATATCTTGTTATGTAGTATGAATTATTAATAAATATATTCTCCATCCCACAAACATAATTTTAGTCACGGGATGCACCTTCATGCATAACTAATAAGTATAATGAAACTAGTCCCACATGTCTAAATAATTGAGTGCATTGCAAATAATGTCAAATCAGTAACACTCATAGAAGCTACGTTTTTCAATCTCAACATGCAAAATAATTTCACTTTAAATATAATGGTTTGGTGGCTTGTACTTTTAATTGGCTCTACTTGCTTGAGTGAATCTAGCTAGTAATCTAATATTTTTTTCTCCTATTATTTTGTGAAATAATATAGAGACAATTCCAAAAATAAAAAACAAAAACAACCATATGATTTAGTGGGCACTATCTAAAAAGCTCATTAGCTAAAACACCCTATCTGGCAATAAGCTAGGTATTTATCTAATTTTGAAATTATGATTATTATTATTATTTTCTTATAGCATCACAAGCAATAAGCTGAACAACCCCTATACATTATCCAGAACTATATAAATAATAAATGAAGAGAACAAAACGTAACACGGGCCAATCCGGCCACAAAACACAGAAAGCACTCCGTAGAAATTCTGATTATTGTTTATTTTATTATGAATTTGAGACCATTTTGTAGAAAGCACTTTTGAAAAAAAAAATACAGAAATACTTGAAGTTGCTTTCTAACAAACACATGTCAATCACTCTATAATATAAAATGTGGAGAAAATAATATATATATATATATATTTTTTGAATATTTTTGTTTTTTTTCAAAAGGATTGGAAGTAAATGATCACAATTATGCTTTTACTTTTTGTTAATCCATATTAGAGACTAAATATAAAACAATTCTTAATTAATATTTCATAGTGTGAGCACACTATGAATGTCAACTTAGTATAGTTTCTTACATGATGAGAATCATAAACCTGCAGAATACTGAAATGAAGATGCTTTGTTCAAAGTCAATTAAGAAACTGAAGTTGACAAATGACAATTACTACAAGTCTTATTTAATTAATTTAGTACTAACATGTTTAGTTGCTTACCCCACTTTACATTTTTATTTAATTGATTAGCTTACTAATTTTTTGGATTGGAAGATGGAAAGGTACTGACCAATTATAATAGGTCTAAACAAAAACCATTAAGACTTGTATTATATATATTGTGACTTGTGAGGTTGAGCAATTAATATATTTCCAAGCAGAAAAAGAGCCAACTTCAGTTTTCAACATTTTGTTTCACTTGTCTGTGGTGGCCCCAAAAGCCAACAAATTTCACTTGGCTGAACTGCAAACCAATTTAGTTAGACAACCCAAGCAAGACACATTTTGAAGACAATCTGATCGAGCTGAATTTTGGTTGTGAATGTTGTCTACTTCATTCAGTCATTGGGTTTTTTTGTTTTTGTTTTTTTTTAAGTAATTCATTATTGATATCCATTTTTTTTTATATAAAAAATTACAATTTATTGATAGATATTGATAATTTATTTTATATTACTACTTTTTTTTTTATTATTAATCAATTATGTAAGGATTCCCATATATTGATTGACTTATTTCGTGGACAAACCACAGTTTGGGGTTGATAATGTAAGGGTAGTTTAGATGTTTGAACTTCAAGCTCGAAGACCCTTTCAAGACCTCAAGGGACAAGCACGCCAAAGGTATAATTTATTGTGCTTGGTTTTTTCTTTGAAGAGATTTAGTTAGCACACACACACTTAGCATACTTGATCATGTGTGCATACTCTTCACATGTCACTTTACATACTAGCACTTTGTTTGATATCTTGTTGTGTGTATATGTGCTTAGTAATTCGTTTCCCGATAGTGTTCATAAACGTCCGCGCTCGCACTAGAATGTGCTTGGTTTTGCGTGAAGACCGCCCACGGAGAATGCCCTTGGCTTCTCCTTGGTTTTCACCATTGTTGGTGATCGGCGGTTATGATCGGCGGCCTGGCCGCCGAATGAAACCGCCGTTTCAGTCTAGAAAGGTCTGAAGCAATTCGGCGGTCACGATCGGCAGTCACGACCGCCGTTCGAAACCACCATTCATACCTGATCGATTTTAATCTCTCGAGTTTGATTCGGCGGTTGGATCAGCGGTCACGAAACTGCCGAATGAAACCGCCGTTGATGCTCTGTTCTTCACGGGCTCAATTCGGCGGTCGTGATCGGCGGCCTGGCCGCCGATTGAAACCGCCGAACGGTGCGTTTCAAGGGCAAACTTGTCTTTTCACATGCCCAATTCTTGATGTCTATAAATATCTTACTTTCTCATTCTCTGATGAAGTTCATTGAGTTATTAGAACCCTAAACTTCAAAGAGAGATTTTTGAGAAAAAATCAAATCAAGAACTCACTTTTAAACACTCAAATCAAATCCTTTTTGCATCAAAGTTCATCTTGCATTCATCTATGATTGGGTTTGCATCATCACAACATGCTTGGTAAGATTTTGATTAATTTCATCTTATTTTAGTATTTTACTAATCAAGCATATTCTCTTTTAATTACTTGTATGTTTTTGATCATATGATAAATACAAGAATAGAGAATTAATTGTGATGAATTGATTGAGTGTTGTTTTGTGATAGCTAATTAGGTTTTTGATTAATCTTGATTAGCTAAGCTATTTGACATGTCATTTAGCAATTGATATCTAGGGTTGATTTAAATTAATTACTTCATCATCCTAGATAAGCATCTAAGGTTATCTAGCCTTGTTTGTTATTTGAATATTTATACATATTTACATAGGTTGTATAATCTCTTCATAGAGAATTAAGTCTTGAGGCTAAGATTTTTTAGGCCTCAAGCAATTGGACTAGAGCCACTTTTAAAGGCCCGAGTGGTAGAAGTGGGGGGTTATTGACCGGAGTGTTAGACGAGGTCTACATAAGTTGTAAACTCCATTTCAATTAGTGGATTTCGAGGTCCGAGTGTGGCGCACTAAACAACCCGTGGTTTTTCCCAATGGTTAGGTTTCCACGTATACATCAAGTGTTATTTAAATTCCGCACTATATTACACTTGCTTGTATTTTTGACTAGTAGGGGCATTTTCGTAAAATTGACTTACTGCAAAAATTGGGTAATAATAGTTAAAATCTATTCACCCCCCTCTAGATATATTTATTATACACACCGAGCGTTATTGTTATTACTTTCAAATTATATATATAATTAAAATATATACAAAATTTAATAAATATGAGAAAATTGGAAAGAACTTAAGATGCACATTTTCCCTCGAATCCCCATGTTCCCATTTCAACCTGGGGATTTTTTTTTTTTTTTTTTTTTTGTTGGGGGGGATGATTTTCATCTCCATTTCCCCATTTTCTCCACAATTATATTGAAATGTGGATAGGGAGGTCCCCCATCCCCATTTCCCCCAAACATATATATAAATATAATTATAATATATATATTTTAATTTTTTTTATTCTTTGAAAACCCTAATTATATATACTCATTTACTTTTTTTAAAAACAAAACCTAGAACCTAAATCTAAAATTCCCTCTCAAGATTTATAATGGAGTGTTTGTTTTTTTAGTTTAATTTGTAATTTTTAATCAAATGAGAAAATGGGAGAACGGAAAAACGGGGAAAAACAGGAAAAAACGGGAAACTAGAGTTGGGGATGGATATACCTCCCGCCAAAATTTTTCATCCTCATTTTCCCTAAATGGGGAAATGGGAGGGGATGAGGGAAGGGTCTGGAAGTGAGGAAAACCTACATCTATCCTCATTCTTCAAATGTGCATCTCTAGAAAGAATGTAGGAAGCAAAAGAGACGTGTAATCTCACCCAAAAATAAAAAAATAAATAAGAGAGAGAGACATGTATATTTCAACGAGGCATCACAAATTAAAACACTGAAACATCAATAGGGTGTTTCCATTTTTTTTTTTTTTTTTTCTATTTAATGTCTAAACTCTGAAGGCCAATTTTTGTTTCCCATGTTTTGTTGTTTTACTTTTGGTTTTTAAAAAGTACTTCTACCGAAATGTATTTGTCTTTATCTAAAAAAGATGAATCATGTAATGTTTCTATTAATGTAATATATTCCCATTTAATAGATGAATCAAGTAAAGTCACATTATCTAAAAAAGATGGACAAGCTTGGGCTTGGGCAAATGACTATCATGTCAACGGCTCGAATCCTACTAATGGCGAAAGCTTTCAAAAAAATACCTGATCCCGAATTAATAAATAATGTCAAAAAATATATATATATCTAAAAAAGATGAATCAAGATATACCATCGCTCTATGCCCCTACGTGGCATACAACCTATGTTCAAGTGGCTGTCGCCCCCCCTTCTTCAAGTATTACATTTATAACTATTACAATAATGACTATATTGTCACCCACAAAATATCTTTCTACACATGTTTTTCTTCCTACACCCATGTTAAAAAATTAAAATTATTAATTTTAAAGAGCTTCTCCTTACAATCCACAAATTATCTATTTACACTCAAATTTAATTTTTTTTATTAATGACAATTTTAACCTGAATTAAAATCACTAGACGAAAAAAATCTAAAAACATTCCAAACTAATTAAATTATTAAAAAAAAAAAATTCTCTCTCTCCTAAATCTGTTATTACCATATTAAACACTCTCTTCTAATAACTCTCTCTCTCTCTCTCTCTCTCTCTCTCTCTCTCTCCATTTTTCAAAAAGAAAAAGAAAATCATATCTCCATACTTTCATGATCAATCCCTGATTAAAGAAAAAAAAAACTTATAAATATTTTAGTTTTTTACTAACAGTAATATATATATATATATGAAAAAGTCAATTTTCAAAATAAAAAAATAGATATATGAAAATTTGATTTATTGCAACTAGATTCGATTAAATTCAAAATTTATAAGACTGATGAAAGAATTAAAGTTCTCTAGGCAATCACATACCTACAAAAGTAGCACAAAGCATTTTCATATTTCAATTTAAAAAAAAAAAAAAAAAAAAAAACAAAGTACTGGTTTTTTGAGTTTTTTTTTTTTTTAATATATACATATATACGGTTCCTAAAAATCAAGTTTATTCGTAAGTTTTTTTTTTTTTTTCTTAACTGATAGTCTTGTTTGAGAAAGAATAGTGATAGAAAATTAGAAATATATATCGGAAGAGAGATGGTTTAATATAGTAAGTAAAATTTTAGGAGAGACTGTTTAATATGTAAAATATTAATCTAATGATTTGGGAGAGATAATTTCTTTTTTTAGAATAGAAGAGTTAAAAGATAATCTTGGAACAAAAGGAAGTATCTTTAGAATTTTTTTTAAATTTAAATTTTGAGAATGAAGTGTATTTAATAAAGAAGTGTAAAAAGAAAAAATTGGATTGTCAAAAGAAGCTCTCTTAATTTTACCACCTACACCCTTTAAAATACCAAAACTATCCTTTAAGTATTTATTTATTTATTTTAAACATATATGTTTTCTCATTACACCCATTTCTCTTCATTAACTTCCACCATTGCAATAATAATAATAATAATAATAATAATAAATAAATAAATAAATAAAAATACTTACTGTTTCTTCGTTCCCTTTAACAAATATAATAGAATTTACTTAGATAAAAAAAATATATAACATTCAAATAAAACTCTACAACTAAGATTTTACTTGGACAAAAATAAAATACAAATTCAACTCTATAACTAATTATATTTTTTTTCGTTGTTACTAGCTTACGGAATCAATGTATTGAATTATCTAAAAAAATCATGAAATCACAATGATTTTTACACACTTAATCATCGTCATAAAAAACAACAACAATAATTAAACAAACAATAATATGCATCTTCTTTTGTCTTAAAAATAAAAATAAAAAAATCAATCACTGAACAAATCAATTTTTTTTTTCATTTTTTTTAAAATCCATCTAGCAAGTTTTTCGGCTTACAAACCAATTAAATTAATAAGAATTTGTAGTTGAATTAAAGTAAAGTGAGTGGGTGAGTTATGTTTGAGAATCGTGTTGACTTGATCGAGTTCTGCAACCATTTTTTTTTTAAAACAAAAAGAGTTCTACATGACTGCAATTGCAACAATTTTTTATTCAACCACAAAACAATAATAAAAATGAAACTAAACATACCCGCATGCTTTCGGAATCCATGAAATCAATTATTTATTCATCTATTCCTTGACTATATGTGAAAAAAATATATATATTTCCTGATTGATGCTGGGTTTGATTAAATATATATTATTAGGTTTATGATAGATTGGGTGTTCAACATATGGGTGTAGGAAGTATATTTAATTTTCAATTATAAAAGTCATGTATTTTAAGTAATTAAATGTAATGGTAAGTTTCATTAAAATATAGGGGTACAAAGATATTTTATGGGTGACAATATAGCCAGCCCTATTACAATAGGGTTGTCGGGACCTGCCAAGATCACAATATATGTGCGGCCCAAATAACTATTCCTACTAATCGGGAGAAAACTTCCCACACATGCTTGTAAAATGCGCATTGTGGGACTCAAACCCCTAATCACCAGGTGTGGAATAGGGGTACACTTCATCTCTACTAAGAGGTGATGTGCTAAAATACAGTATACTTGGAAAGTCTTTTTTTAGTCCATCTCTTATGACAGACAAATGTAAGTGAATGGGTGCACCCTTAAAATTATTGTCAAGTCAAATATAAGTGATTGCCCAATTTTTTTTTTTTTTTTTTTCAGACAATATTCTCATAACCCTTTGTTTGGGTTGAACAACTCTCCAAAAATGGTACAGTAGATTATGCTAACATCGATTATTTTAAAAGTTAAGTCAATACTAAATTGGCCCTTAATAATAGTTAGGCGAGACAAGTTGGAAAACTTAAATGTATCGTGAACAAAAACTAGGGGTGGGCAAAAAAGCTCATACACCGTAAACCGAATCAAATCAAATCAAACCAAACCGCTAAGTTTGGTCCGGTTTTGTACTTAAAAAAAAAAAAACAGTATGGTTTTATTTTAGTAAAATCGTATGGTCCGGTTTGATCTATGTCCAATTATATCAAACTCGGACCGGACCGTAAATCGAATATTTTTAGTATTATTATTATATGTTACACCTAAACTTTTTAATAAAATTTTAAAATAAAAAGTTAAAGTCAAAAACCCTAATTTATTATTTCATAGTTGTTTTTTTCGGTCACCAACCGGACAAGTTCGTACAAAGTGAAAATCTCCATTAACAAACAAAACTCCAAGCATAGGATAGTAAAAGATTTCAAACCGTTTCCATTATTTTACGAAATTATCACTAATAATAAAAAATATTAATAATATTAAACTAAATTAGTGCTATTGTCATGATTTAGTCGTAAATTTTTTTTGACTTGCATGCATTTAATTGCATTGTCATGATTATAGCAATAGCAAGTGATTTTATTTATTAACCTTAAAAAAAAAAGTGATTTTATTTATTAATATTTTTTCTACTTCTAGAATTTCTACACAACACTTTATTTTTATTTTTATTTTTATTACTCTTTTAGCTTTTTTTAATTTGATGAACCGTATGTAATAGTAATTTACATGTCTTGTTAATTGCTCACCTTATCATTCCATATATATATATATATATATATATATTTAAATGGTCAAGCGTTTGGATTTCAAGTTAAAAACCGTTAGACCGAACCAGACCGAACCGAATAAATATAATTTGTCTGGTCTGGTCTTAAAAAAAAAAAAAAAAAAAGAATGGTCCAAACTAGTCCTATTTTTTAAAAGACTGAAATTTTTGGTTTGGTCCGGTTCTAGTCGAAACCGGACCAAACAAAACCGGACCGTGCTCAGCCCTAACAAAAACAATGAAAAAACTAATAAGAAAAATCATTTAGATTTTATTTGTGCTATTAAAAGAAATTCATACAAGGATAGGATTGTAATTGTGACACTAGTAAATCTCACTAAAATTATTTTGGTAAAACAAATATGGAGATTTTCTCTTTACAATCCAACTTTTTCTTTTTACACTCATTTTCTAAAAACACTCAATTCTAAAAATTTAAATTTAAAAAAAAAAATTCTAAAGACGATTCTTTTTATTTTATTTTATTTTATTTTAAAAATATCCCTTTTATCTTTTGACACTACATTTAAAAAAATTAATTAATTAAATCAACCCAAAAATTATATGATCAAATCGGAATATTTTTTGAATAACAATTCACAATTTGGGATTGTATCTAAAACCCTAAAACCCAATAATTTCAATCTTCCAATTCTTTAAAAATAAAATAAAATTGAATCATCCCTTTCTAATACAAAGAAATCAAACAATTAATCAAATTCTTAACTTATTGAATATAAGAAAAAGAATCAATCATCCTCCATCCTATTCAATATACATAAACATCTAATAAGAATATTTGGATTTAGGATCTGGATTCTCTAGAGAACCTTTTACCTCAGAAATTATTTAATTTTAACGTTGTGGATTAAAGTTCTGTTAACCAATATATAATTTATTTATTTTAGAATAAAATTCTCTATGCAAAGAAGTGACCTGTGTAATTTTATTTTATTTTTGAATTCTTTGCACAATCAAATTAAATTTTTAGCATAGAATAATTCAAGCTTAAAATCACACTAACTTATAAACCAACGTGTTTGAGAGATTTTCTATTAAAAAACTTCATGCACCCTCAAAATAGAAAGAATGATTACTTCAGAAAAAAAAAAAGGAAAAAAAGAAAGAAGAATGTTTCACAAAAAAAAAAAAAAAAACAAAAACAAAACAAAACAAAAAACTTAAAACAAAATGGAAAGAAAGAAAGAAAAAGAAAACAATGTTAAAAGGTGCCTCTCTATCATTCGTGATTTTCTTCTAGTTACATATCATTCTCCATCACTTCCCAATCAAGAGAAACTTTATGATATTGGAAAAAGAGAAGAAGATATTTTAGGGTTTGCAAAATAGTAAAGAGGAAAAAAAAACACTAAAGAGGAAAAAAAACAGTAATTAGGGGTCTTTAGAATGTTTTTTGTCTTGTTTAGTAATTTTAATTCAGGTTAAAATTGTCATTAATAAAAAAAAAAAATTAAAATGGAGTGTAAACAAATATTTTATTGATTGTTAACGGTATCTCTAAAAAATATATTAATAAATCGGAATTTTTAAGACGAGATGAGGTTGGTCTGATTGTGAACCCCCACACCTACACCATGAGGTTATATGTTCGAATCCTCACTCCCAAAAAAAACCCCTAATTAATGTAATAAAAAAAAAAATTGAAAAAAAAAAAAAAAAAAAGGGAATTTTTACAGGAGATTCGGTCCATAAAATCAGTGTCAAGTCAAGTCAATGTAAAGTAATTGGGTCCAACCCAATAATCGATTCAGCCCATAAAATCATTGTCTCTAGTTTCAAAACCTTTTGTTTGTACGAAATAGTTTCCATATTATTTCCGGAGTTTTTTTTTATACCACAGTGGCACAGTATAATACTATATGCTGAATGGTGCTTCTAAGGTCCTATCGCGTGAGTTTTCTATTATTATTTTTTTGGCTCGGTTAATAGGAAAACTTCGTTGGATTTCGGATTTTTTTTTAATACTTATTAGTTTGAGCAATAAGGTTTATTTATTTTTTTGTGAATGTAGTTAATAGGAAAGCTTCTATCAACATTCAGCAAGTATAGGAAAACTTAGTTGGAATCGGATTCGGATTCGGTGATCATTGGGCAACAAGCATTCTCTGAAAACCCTAAAGCCTAAAGGTATTTTCTTTTCTTTCAATTTTGTTATGTTTTCAGTTTTGTGTAATTTTTCAATTTTCTAGTCGATTTCCTTTAGGATGAGGTTTCTTTTCATGTCATGCTAATGAATCTTTATACAGTACCTTTTGATAATTTTCTCTGGTTAAATTTCAATTATTAAAGTTTTGATTTTTAATTCAATAATTAGTCTATTTAATTAGCAGACATTAAATGGTGTGGTTGAGGGTAAAAAGAAGATGGAAATTGATGATGTTATTAGGCAGAAGAAGGTGAAAATTGAGGAAATTGACAGGATCTCCGCATTGCCTGTATCGTTATTGCAACACATTATGTCATTCCTCCCTATCAATCAAGTTGTTTAGATGATTATGTTGTCCAAAACATGGCAACAAGCTTGACATACTTTTCCGGTTTTACAATTTGATGAAACCTTTGAGGGACTATAAGTATATTGGGGGAAGAGAGGCCGGCGTGACAAGGAATTATCTCGAAGCATAATAGAGAGATTTTTCAATTATGTGGAACAAAATCTAAGAATCCGCCACAGGGACATGTTAAATTTAAACAAGTTTGTACTTGACATGGATTCATCTGTTGATCACAACTTTACATCATCCATAGACACTTGTCTTTACTCTGCTGTCCAAACTGGTGTTGAAGAGCTGCAACTTAAATTTACACAAGTCGTTTTGTGTTCAACATCAATAAATGGGTTGGTCTTAGAACGTTGTAAGTTGGTGTCACCTGCAAGTAGAGTGATTTTACCTTGTTTGAGAAAATTGTGTCTCTACCGTGCTTATGTAGATGATAATGTGATTGAGAATGTGGTTGCTCATTGTCGATACCTTGAGTATTTGAGTTTAGACTCTTGTCATGGATTTAAGAGTTTAGAGTTGTTCAATCATAGGAAACTCCTTGAAATCAAGTTAAAGGATAATGAGGAACTTGGACGAGTGAAAATTGAAGCACCTAATGTCCTTTCAATATTTATCCAGGGACCGGTTGACATCATTTTGGGCTCTTGTATGAATCTGAAGAGTTTAATGTTACCTATGGTTTCCATCACAGTTGTGTGACTCCATCTCAAACTTTGATCTTTGGTGGAGATCCAATCTGGATCTCCACCTGATTGGATCTCCACCAAAGAACAAAGAACAAAGAACAAATTCATCTTCTTAACACAGCCAAACCCATAAACAATTCATCTTATTCACATAGCCAAACCCAGAAACACAGAACCAGTTCATCTTCTTCACAATTTCCAGATTTTACATGCAAAATAAATAAAAAATTAAAAACTTTTGAATAAGATCTCCACCAACATCACTCTCCTCCACACACACTTCACCGATTTCCTTTTGCCGCTGGCGAGCAGCTCTCCGTCTCTAATCAAACCACAGCCGTCTTCCTCTACACACCTCACCGATAGATAAACCCATATCAATAACAACCACACCACCACATTCAAACATCCATTCAAATCATTCAAACACCAAACCCAGAAACTCTGAAACCCTAACCATCAATCTCAGAAACTTTAACCCCCAAATCCAACCAC
Source organism: Acer yangbiense (assembly GCA_008009225.1). NCBI lineage: Eukaryota > Viridiplantae > Streptophyta > Magnoliopsida > Sapindales > Sapindaceae > Acer > Acer yangbiense. Next base: position 27,261,602 of record CM017762.1, on the reverse strand, counting down.
CAACAAATCCCTAACCCCCAAATCCAACCACCACCAAATCCCTAACCCCTAAATCCAACCACCACCACCACCACCACCAATCACCCCCACAAATAACAACCACCATCGGCGTCAATCTTTTCTCAACAGAGGAGATCGACGATCGGTTCCTCGTCGGCGACCAACCAGATTGGCTCGAATCAGGAGAGAAAGAACAAAGAGAGAAGCGGGAAAAGAAGAGAGCCGATCTCCTCTCAGCGGAAGAGATCGCCGCTTCTCGCCGGCAACGGAATGAAGAAGATAGAGAGAAATTGGGGAGAAATTGGAGAGAGAGAGAGAGAGAGAGAGAGAGAGAGAGAGAGAATTTTTTATTTTTTATTTTTATTTTTTTATTAATGTTTATTTAAATTAATTTTTTATTTTAATATTTTGTTTAAGCATTAATATTTTTGTTTTGTTTTATTAATTTAAATGCATTTAGAGAGAGAGAGAGAGAGAGAGAGAGAGAGAGAGAGAGAGAGAGAGAATTTTTATTTATATTTTTTTATTAATGTTTATTTAAATTAATTTTTTATTTTAATATTTTGTTTAAGCATTAATATTTGAGAGAGAGAGAGAGAGAGAGAGAGAGAGAGAGAGAGAGAGAGAGAGAGAGAGAGAGAGAGAATTTTTATTTTTATTTTTTTATTAATGTTTATTTAAATTAATTTTTTATTTTAATATTTTGTTTAAGCATTAATATTTTTGTTTTGTTTTATTAATTTAAATGCATTTAATATATATATTATTATTTTTTTAATTTTTTAATTTTTGTTTTTAAAGTATTATTTTTTAATTAAATCTTATTGGAGGGCATAAGGGTATTTACCCTTGTTCCAGACCAGTTTCTAGAAGCTTTCGTCAAATTTCCCATAATGCCCTCTTGACCTAACGGAAGTCAACGAAAATCTAACGGAATTGGTCGGAAAGGACTCGAATATGTATTGTCAGAGAACAACTGGACTGAACTTAGTAATTCCAAAAACTAGTGGACCAAACCCAGATTAACGCAAACTAGAGGGACTAAAATCATAATATCCCTTAAAAAAACCTTTTGACTTTTAAGATATATATATTTTTAATGTATTTTTATTTTTTTAACAAATAGTTATTTTTTTGATTCATTTCAAAATTTATTTATTAATTTAAATATTTTAGTTAAAATATAATATATACATTGAAAAAAAAAAAAAAAAAAACCATCAGAGTGGCATCTCCATCATGACCAAACAATCAACCCTTCATTGCCGCCGTCGCCGTGTACCAACATTCGTCACCGCCACCACCGCGAGTCACCCATCATGGCCTATCTAAAAAGATTCACCAGTCACCGATCACCAAACCCGAGCAAAGGCACTGTTCGTTCGATTGCTTTGGGCGTAGAACAATCGCGGTTCGATCTTTCATGATCTGCGATTTTGGGGCGAACGGTTGGTTTCAAACGCTTGGGTCTGGTTGTGTCACCACTGCCCATCGACTTTCTAGAGACGGCGAGGGCCGCTGTGGTTCAAGGGATCCGTGGAAGTTTGAACGACGACATGGGGGTCGTCGTTGTGGATCTCTCTTGGATTGATTGGTTTATGTCGACGGTGGCTTCGAGATCGCGATGGCTCCATCCAACCATCGAAGGCAAGGAGGAGGTCGGCGCCTCCTCCTAAGTTAATTTAGGGTTAGGTTAGGGTTAGGTTAGAGTTAGGGTTAGGGTTAGGGTTAGAGTTGTTTAGGAAATTGGGGATTTTTTTATTGAAGGTTATTTTTGGTAATAGATTAATTGTACAAGGTTAATTGTGGAAGTAACCATGAATGTGTTAATTATGACTTATTACATAAGTGAAAAACTAAATATTTGTACTTTTTCTATCATATATATATATATCTTAAAATAAGAAATAAATTGGAAAAACAATCAAATCTATTCATCTTAATTTAAGTTATAAGAGATAATAAGACTTATATGGGAAAAAACAAACAACCCCTTAGTTCAAAAGGATATTAGTAGTATGATGTAATTGTTTTTTGGTTTTGGAATGATATTTTTACCTTCAAAAAATAGGAAACTAATTAATAATTTGTGGGTATATTTACAAGCTATTTATTCCTTTTAGTATTTTATTATAAGGTAATATTGAATTTTCAAAACACTAATGCTAGACAATCCAAAAATTTAGCCTAAATTTCAATCCAAATGATGTGGCAAATGGTTTTTTCATTAACCACATCATCTCATAACAACTCACTTGCCATATTATTTTGGTTGAAATTTGGGTTAATTATTTGGGTTGTAATGCGTTACTCTTTTAAAAAAGATACTAATTTGTAGTTAAAAAAGAGTAGTAATTATGGAATGTACATGCAGTTTTTGATGGCATAAATGTTGTCAATTCAAAGTCCAAATGTAAGTGATTGGACCCGACCCAATAACAATACATTCAGCACTTAAAATTTCTTCTAAGTCAAATATAAGTGATTGACCCAATCTTTTCTCAGATGATATTCTCAGAACCCTCTGTTGATCTAAAACTCACTCGAAATCGAACAACTCTCCAAAAATGGTGGTGTTTTCTTTGAAAATTCTGTCATATCCATTCGGATTTACTGGCATTTAACTTGAAAGTCGAGATCATCAGTATGATCCCCATTTTCCATATTATTTCAAGTTAAGTGTCTGCTACAAATTAAGATTTCTTTGGTTTGAATTATGTTTTTTTTTTTTTTCTTTTCCATTTCTGTTAATTGTAAAATTAGGTTTTTGTGTAATTGTTAGACCGATGATATATGTTTTAAATTAAGATTTTATTTTTCTTTCGTTTGATTTTTGATAGTTCTAGGTTTTGGGTTTAGATGATTAGGGTGGTTGTGATTTCGGTTGAGTTTGTTGAAAAAAGTAGGACTAAAGTTTCTAATATGGTAAAAACATTTTAAAATGTGACATTTCGTAAAAAAAAGTAGAGACTTTAGTGAATTTCCCCATGGAAATCTAAGAGAGACGGAAGGAGAAAATGGAGAGAGAAGGTAGAGGTAAAATCTGAATATAAAACTTTATATACGTGTTAACTGTTAACACACGGTGGAATGAGCGCTTTCTACCATATACATTCTAGAATTCATACACTCCACAAAATTGTTGTGATCAAGTAGTAAGTCACTTGCACCCTCTTAAATGAAGTTGTCAACATGAGAAATACACCAAGTACCTGCAAGTATTCTACAATACTTGCTTATCCAACAATGTTCAGTGGAGCTGAAAATCAATGTCCACAGAGAAATCAAAGCTTGATGATCAATTAGGAGAGTCTAGATTTGAAGGCAGTTAGCTAGAGCTCAACAACAATACAATGTATAGAGTGTATAACAGTATTAGTTGTTAATGATTAGTGCACCAATTCTCCAGGAAAGTTAGTTATATCTCTTGTAACGTTGATCAATTCAAGCAGTCTCCAAAGTTTAGCTTTGAAGTCCTCTTCAATGATGCTTTTGCTGAATACCTTTATATCTTTTCATGGTACCAGAGCCATTGAATGACTGATCATCCATGGCTTCAGGTTTTAACGAAGGTGGAGATTCGTCTTCTTCATCTTCAACAACAACAAACTTTGCTTCTGTGATCCTTTGTGGTATGCAGATACAGGAGCCACGAGATCCTTTAGTGAAATTATTGTGGCTTAAGGTTCCAAAAATAATTATTTAAAAAGAATAATGATCATTTAAAAACAATGGAAATAATTATTCATTTATTTTTTCCCAACATAAATAAATCAAAAGAATAAGTTGCCTCTCTAGTGTTAGTTACAATGAGTTCAAGTCAAGCAGATTTTAAAACACCAATTCGTCTGTAAGTCTGTCAAACAATTCCCATATAGCTTCTTCACACTCGAAAGTCAACCTTTTCAGGTTATTCCCTTTTTGAAGCTCACTATTAGTAATCTCAATTTCAACTTCCTTGATGCAACGCTGCCAACAAGAGACGGGAAGCGATTTGCAGCAACAACAAGATTCTCCTTCATAAATTACCTCCTTTGCATACGAAAACTGACATACACAGAGTAAATAATGGCAGTAAGCAAAAACAAAAACTCTTTTTTCGTAAATATGTGCATCAAGTCTTGAAGAAAATACAATACCTTAAAACAAAACATGTAGTTATAACATTTTATCGTGATAGTCTCTGCATGAGGTGAAATCCAAAGTAAGGCATCCACTGTATTTTTAATTACAAAACCCATCCCTGGCATAGTTATTGAAACCATCACATGCTTCGCGCTACATAACGGGGGATGCAGGATTTGCCTCAATTCGCTGGGGACAATCAAAGCCTTCGCCAAATAAAATTCAAACTTTCAGAAATTAATTGATGCCACATAAATTAAACATGAAATAAAACTGGTAAACACAGACGTACCTCACCCGATTCACTTATTAAATTCAACTTCTTGGAAAACCGATGGAACTGCGCAAGAACTTCAACACACTTGACATGCCATTCAGTGTCCATGTTCTCGGAGAAGAATTCGAGATGAGTTTCTAACACAATCAAAGCATCTAAAGAGAAGGATACTAAATCACCCCTATATTGGAATTTACTTAAATTTGGTGTCTTGATTTTGACTCCAACTAACTTCTTGCAGGAACTGATGTACAATCCATTAAGAGAGTCACTTGAAATCGTAACACTCTCTAAATTATCACAACCAAATAAACGTAAGCTCTCCAGGAGAGGAAATTCTAGAATTTGGTAGTGGAGCCACACATCCGTGATGGAAGCCATAGATAACATTAAAACCTTCAAATTCATACAAGAGCCCAAAACGATTTCAACCAGTCCTTGGATATATATTGAATGGACGTTAGGTGCTTCGATTTTCACCCATTCAAGTTTCTCATTATTCTTTAACTTGATTTCAAGGAGTTTCCTATGACCGATCAACTCTAAACTTTTAAATCCATCACAAGAGTCTAAACTCAAATACTCAATGTATCGACAATGAGCAACCACATTCTCAATCACATTATCATCTACATAAACACGGTAGAGACACAATTTTCTCAAACGATGTAAAATCACCTGACTTGCAGGTGACACCAACTTACAACATCCTAAGACCAACACATTTATTGATTTTGAACACAAAACGACTTGAGGCAAATCGTATAACCAATCTTTTCTAATTGTATAAGTAAATTTAAGTTGCAGCTCTTCAACACCAGATTGGACAGCAGAGCAAAGACAACTGTCTACGGATGATGTAAAGTTCTGATCAACAGATGAATCCATGTCAAGTACAAACTTCTTTAAATTTATCATGTCCTGGTGGCGGTTTCTCAGATTTTGCTCCACATAATTGAACAATCTCTTTATTCTGCTTTGAGATAATTCCGTGTCACGTATTAATACCTTTGGTCGAGAACTTCCGGTCCCTCTTCCCCCTTGAACTCCTTGATGGTTTCCATTGTCATCGTCATCATCATCATCGGTTTCAATGAGATCAATATACTTATAGTCCCTCAAATCTCGAGTGAAAAAGGTTTCATCAAACTGTAAAACCGGAAAACTATGCCAAGCTTGATGCCATGTTTTAGACAATATACTAGTCTGAACAACTTGTTTGAAAGGGAGGAATGACATAATGTGTTGCAATAACAATACAGGCAATGCAGAGATCCTGTCAACTTCCTCAATTTTCACAGTAGATATTCTCTCAATCTCCATCTTCTTTTTATTATCACAGATTCCCTGAATCAATTAATGTCTGCAGTCTGCTAATTAAGTTAACTAATAATTGAATTGAAAATCAAAACTTCAATAATTGAAATTTAAAATAATAATAATAATAATAATACAAATCTTTGGTATAGAGATTCATTAGCATGACATGAAAAACCTCATCCTAACGGAAATCGACTAAAAACTGAAAAAATTACACTAAAACTGAAAACATAACAAAGTTAAAAGACTATAAGTTGAGAATCGAAAAGAAAATACCTTTAGGGTTTTCGAGAATGCTTGGCTGCTTGTTGAACAATGAATTTGTTTGACAAACAATAGGGTTGTATTTATACTGTTTTGTTTTGTTTTGTGTTTACTAGGATTACCAAATCCGAATCCGACTAAGTTTTCCTATTAACTACTTTCAAAAAAAATATATATATATGGAAAATATGGATAATTGGTCCAAACAAAAAGTTCTGAGAATGCGTTCTTCTAAGAAAAAAAAATTAGGCCCAATCATTTACATTTACATTTGAGTAGACTAAGGGTGGTGTATTCAATTAGGATTCTTGAGGATATTTAGGGCGCGTTTGTTAACGTTTTCAAAAACTGTTTTTTGTTTTTTGAGTCACAAAAACTGGAAAAACACGTTTGGTGGGACGATTTCAAAAAACTGTTTTATAAAACATTGAGAACAGTTTTCAGTTTTAATGAACAAAAAATTGAGAACTCTGAGAACAACAATTTGTTGTTCTCAGTATTCTTGAAAACTTTTTTTTAGCAATAAAATTCACTCAAACCAAATCCATCTTTTGGATCTTCATGGATTTATACCAAAAGGATGATGATGATTTCGATAGGTTTGATGATGAAAATTAAATTTATTTATTATTTAATTTTAGTTTTAATGTTTAATTATTTTAATATCACTTTTTCATTATTTATAATATTAATCTTTTAAAAATATTATACCAAACATGTTTTTTTTTATGTTTTGATTCTCCGAATATCGTTTTCAACCATTGCTACTAGGGGTGGGCAAAAAACCAATGAACCGAACCGAACCGATGAACCGAACCGGTCCAATTGGTTTTTTTTCGGTTTTTCATTGTTAACCAGTTCGGTTCGGTTCGGTTCGTTTTTTTAAAAACCGGATATTCCGGTTCGGTTTCCGGTTTAAGGGTTTGAACCGGTGAACCGAACCGAGAACCGGTGTATATAATGAAAAATCTCTACATTTAATCATTTGTTCAGGTAGTTGTAAGTTTCTGAACTACCATAGGCTCCCACTATGAATTTAGTCATTTTGTAGAATTTAAATGCAACCGAATTTCTTCTCTTTATTGCAGGAAGAAGCAAGAAAAAACCTCTTCAGAGAAGGTTTCAGCATAAATACTTGTTCAGATAGTTGTACCACTGCTCCCCAAGAAAAAACATCAAAATCTGTTCATTTTAGCATAATGAATGACTCTGGTGACTGGACAAGTGTGGATATATATTTTCTACAGGCTTTGCCTTGATTTTGTGAGAGCAATTTTTAGGTGTAGTTGATTTGCACAATTGCTACTTACATTTTCGAACAATCACCACTTATGTTCTGATAGGCTTGCTTGAATATATGGGCTATCGATTGAACTTGTATAGTAAGCTTATATCAAATTTTGCTTTTCAAGGCAAGAGTTTTTTTGTCAAATAGCATAGCAAATAGGTATGTTGAGTAGTACAGTGTTTGTTTTAATTCAGTTGTTCGATATGGAATTTTATGCAAATAATATGGTATAAATTCATACTATGATTGTGTTGAAATACCGGTTTACCATATAAATAATATCTATTCAGTGTTATCACCACCCAATTGGATGGTAAATGCACCCATTCGGCTTCACAATGGTATTTACTAGTAAACCGAAAAAACTGAATCGAACCGAACCGAACCGAACCGAACCGGTTCAATTGGTTTTTGATCGGTTCACACTTTTCAATTTTATCGGATCGGTTCACTTTTTCAAAAACCGGATATTATCGGTTTTTTATCGGTTCACTCGAAAAGTGAACCGATCCATTAAACGCCCACCCCTAATTGCTACCAAACGCGTTTTCGAATTCAAAAAATCCAAAAATCAAATTTTCGAAAACTTTAGATTACAAGAAAACAAAAACTGAAAAACGAAAACGTTATCAAACGGCCCTTTAAAGACATTATAAATCATGGTGTATTCAATTTGGACATTTAAAGACTTTAAAAGAGTCCATATGAATCCAGTGGTATTCAATTAGGATTTCTATGGACTTTTAAAGAATCCTTATAAATCCAGGTGTATTGAATTGAGACTTTAAAAATGTCTACAAGAATCAAGGTGTATTCAATTAGGACTAGATTTTAAAGGATTTTCTTAGTTCATGGATTTTGATGGATTTTGGTGGACTTTATGGTGAGAGATATAAATATCAAATGTCATAACATGTCCAGCCTTCTCCTCAAAGATTTTGATGGATTTTGCTCTCTCTCTCTCTCTCTCTCTCTCTCTCTCTCTCTCTCTCTCTCTCTCTCTCTCTCTCTCTCAAAACAGAAACAAAAAGCACTAATATGTAAAAATTAAAAAAAAACCGATGCATGTGAGAATAATAAGCTTCCATCCCCAGTATGTTCTTTGAATTAAAAAGGAAAAAAAAAATCGAGTTCAAAAAGAAAACAAGCCACATACAATAATGGAATATATTGCAGTCACATAATTATATATATATATTTTTTGAACAAGCAAGTGTAAACACGTTTGTTATTGCCCAATTTAAGAAATATAATCAGAGTAGTATACAAAATCAAATTAACTATCTCTAGTCATTGCTATAACCAAAAAAAAAAAAAAATGTTTTTAAATGCTGTAGTCCAAGATATCAAAATTTCGTACACAATATCATGCACCAAAATTGCCACCTTAAAAGTTAAAAAACATCTAGGAACTTTGGTAAGTAATCTTCATATCGTACATTTCCAAATCAAGCAAAAACCAATCCCATGTCAACCTGATTCAAAAAATTTAGCCTTAGCTCCGGTCACCAGCGTCATTGTTGTCAAAAGAGTATCTGCATTTATTTTGATGACCATAAAAATGATGAAGCAAGGCAATTTGTGACCAACGGAAGCCAGAAAGTGTTGTGAATACAACGAACGCTTGCAACTTATTTTTCCCAAATAAGTTGCACGAGTACAAATCTTACTACATGCCAAAACTGCACAAAACGACACCAAAATAATCTGTAGAGCCTTCAATCAAACACCAAAATGCTCACTCTTTATTAGCATTTTATTTTAAAGAAAAATAATTTATCTGCACTTCATGCAAGCAGTGTCTTTACGCAGATAAGCCTTAGCCAATTTTGGGTTCAATTCAATCGCTTTGTTTGCATCAGCAACAACCTCAAACTATATATATACGCAAATATAGATTGACTGGTGTATCAAATTTTGCTTATTCCAACTTCAAAGGTTTTTTTGATAATTAACTATAATTAGCTTACTATTGATAAGTCAGAGATAACAAATCCATGAAAATCCTTGGATGTCTAAACAAATCCATAAAAGTCTGAGATAAATGTCTAAACAAATCAATGAAAGTCCATGTGGATTTATAAAAGTCCGTAGAAATCTATGAAAATCTGTCACTTAAAAAATGTCTTCAAAAATCCTAATTCAAATCCTAATTAATCCTAATTGAATACACCGCGCCCCCCCCCCCCCCCCCCCCCCCCCCTAATTTTATTGGATTGGATCCAATTACTTGACTTTCAATTTATTAATATAATTTTAGTGAGATTTATTAATAATTTTTTTTTACAAAAATAATTTTAGTGAGATTTACTAGTGTTACATATACAATCCTATCCTTTTATGAATTAATTTTAATAGCACAAATAAAATCTAAATTTATAATCAATAGAGATTACAAAAGATTACAAAAGAGTGATGCGACCTGATGAGGTCTCGCACGAATTAAATGTTTTCGTTGTATTCTAGTCGTTTGACCTCCCGTTTGTTTCAAACTTTCTGTAATTGGTTATTTTCAAAGTGTTTTCAATGAGTTCATTTTTGCTCACCCTGTTGAAAGGGGGTGAGCATTACCTCTCTCTTCATATGTTGATATGTATTCATTTGTTAATTAAGGGTTGTCAACATGTACTATCACAAGAACAAACAGGTAAATTAATAATTAATAAATAGACACATGTCAACATGTGGAAATGGAGATAATGCTCACCCCCTTTCATGGGGAGTGAACAAAAATGAACTCGTTTTCAACTAAGAAAAACTTATTTGAGTTGGATTTCTTAATTGTTTTTTTGGAAAGTCCTTTTTAGGTTTGGATTCAATTTAGGAAGTTATCTCTTCTTTCTAAATTGGTTTTTCCAATCCCTCTTGCATTTGTAATTTTTATTTGTGATGAGATTCTTTTAGGTTTTTGAAAGCTATAAATAGTGAGTTTAATCTTATTAATTTGTGTGGTTGATGAGTTATAATTTTTCAATAAAACTTGTTATTATATGTGTGCTCACAAAGTTTTTGAGAGAGTTATGGCTAGAGATAGAGATTTTCTTGCTCTTCATTGATTCTAATCTTCCATAGGGTGTCTTTAACCACAACTACAAGCACAATATTTGATTTTCATTGCTTTTATTTATGAGTAATAGGCTTCCCAGATGATGTTAGCACGTAAGGTGTCAAAATCACATCACTCATCACATAATTTCATGATTTACAAAATGTTGACTAGTAATAGCAAGACAAACGGCCTAGCCCAACCGGTGGCGGGCCGGGCCTTCTATCAAGCCGTGCTGTGTGATAAATTTAAGTTTTTAACCGTGTGTTGCCTCACTATTTTTAAGGGTGTCCTCGGGATTGTGTAACTTATGAAATAATGACTTATTTCATAATCTAAGGATTCAAAAGGTGTTTGGAAAAATCAATTAAAAGCTCATTATTTATTAAATTGCTTATCAAATAATTTGATTTTCAAAAGCTAGGAGGGGTTGTTTTTCCAATCTATTATTTTTTGGAAAATGCTTTAGTACCCAAGTATACTGATCATCCAATGGGGTGTTGCCACGTGACCAAAACTCTTTCATTTTTTATATTTTTCTCCTTGCTTTGGGTTACGTGGCAACCAACTATTGGGTTGGTCAGTACCTTGGGTACTGACCGATCAGCACCCAAGTGGTGTCCTTATTTTTTTAAGTAGTTTAACATTTTATAAGATGGACGACGATATTGATACCTAAAAATATGATAAGCACGCCCATATTTTAATAAAAATTTGAATTACAAAAATATCTCAATAGGAATTTACCAATAAGGACAAATTAGTTTAATTAAAAATAAATAAAATACTATGTATACTCATATCTTCAACTATATAACTTTATTTAAAAATAAAAAAATAAAAAAATAAAAACTAAATTCTAATTAAACTCTAATTTTATTTCAAGTATCAAAATCTCCAATTATCATTTTGTCTTAAATTTTAGGTATTTTAGAGAGAACTGCTGCCACTGATATAAGAATTTGAATTCTTGCAAATTATGTCAAGTTTAAAGACATCAACAATGAGAAAGGGAAGTTTGGGAAGGTTGGTTTCACCGTCAAGGACTTTACAAGTGCTAATAGACAAATTTGATTTGAAGCTTTTTTTTTCTTTTTTTTTAAAAAAAAAAAAAAAAAAAGCCAAGAAAGGCCAATTGAACAACAACAAAAGCAAGGAAGATGACACAAGCAACTAGCACCCATTTCCACAGCCAACAAACAAAACAAAAAGCATCTGCACAAAGCAACTGAGAACCCCAATAGCCCACACGCCTAAAAGCTAAACCAAACTTAACAAAAACAAAAACAACTAGTAATCAAAATACATAAAAAAAATTAGTAATCAAATTTGATTACTTGTAAGTCAAACAAGTAATCAAATTTATTTTTTTAGTTTCTTTGTTTGTGAGAGAATGCTTGAAGTGAAAGTAATATTTGGAAGTCAAGAATTTGAAACAAAGAGAACTTGACAATTTGAAGTAGATCTTCTCGAAATGTAAGAATTTAAGAATTCTCTGTGTTTTCGAGCCTGAGGAACTTAATAATTTATTGTTTGTGAAATTGGATGTGTTATAGATTGTATTAAAATGAAAACATTCATTTAATTAAGGGTACTATTAGCATTAAGATGGGTGTTTATAGTAATGTTTTAATTTTAAATTTTAGACATTAGTATACTTATATGGGTGTGCTTATCATATTTACGGGTGTTAATATCCGTACCCTTTATAAGATATCAGAAACAACTTTATGATTTTATTGAATTGCAAAATTTTCCTTATCAATTTTCTGTTTGGAAAAATATCATTTGGGTCCTTATTTTATCAACGTTTCAATGTTTTTTTAACGATTTTTTTTTTTTTTTAGTTCCAATGCCTTAAATTATGGTATATATTTAAAAAGACAGTTTACTAGCTACTAGCTAGGGTCGGGGTTCTCTCTTGGACATTTTTTCCAAAGACAAAAAAAAAAAAAAAAAAAAAACTTTAGTCTCAAATTATAGTTTGAAAGCAAAAATCAGATACCAAATCGGCCATCGAAACAAAAGAAAAGGAAAAAAAAAAAATTAACGGTCAACTATAACAGAATGCGTAAAAATACAATTTTACCCTTTAATGTTATTTTTTAATTTTTTCTTTTACTGGCTTTGATTTTAAATTATAAAATTATATAAACAGATTTAAATTAGTTTAAACAAATTATATAACTATATTTATACATTTAAATCAACAAACCTTTAACAATGAGCTAGAGTAGCTTAGCTGGTTAAAGTGTGTGGCTTCTTACCTTAAGGTTGAAGGTTCGATCCCAGATGGAGGCGTTTTAATTCTTTTTCAGGGGTTGACCAACTATTATTGAAATTAGAGGGACTAACAGAAAAAAATCAAAAAATAACATTAAAGGGTAAAATTGTATTTTTACATATTATGTTATAGTTGACCGATAATTTTTTAGTTAAATGGACTAAAGTGATATATTTTGAAAAAACAAGGGGCTAAAGTGACTAATATAGCAAAGATGTTTAAAAAGGTAACAATTCATGAAAAAGTAGGGACTTTAGTGATAATACCCCTTACTTTTAATAGCACAAATAAAATCTAAATGATTTTTCTTATTAGTTTTTTCATGGTTTTTGTTCACCATAAATTTAAGTTTTTAAACGTGTGTTGCCTCACTATTTTTAAGGGTGTATTCGGGATTGTGTAACTTATGAAATAATGACTTATTTCATAATCTAAGGATTCAAAAGGTGTTTGGAAAAATCAATTAAAAGCTCATTAATTATTAAATTGCTTATCAAATAATTTGATTTTCAAAAGCTAGGAGGGGTTGTTTTTCCAATCTATTATTTTTTTTAAGTAGTTTAACATTTTATAAAATGGGTGACAATATTGACACCCATAAATATGATTAGCACACCCATATTTTAATAAAAATTTTAATTAAAAAAATATCCCAATAGGAATTTATCAATAAGGACAAATTAATTTAATTAAAAATAAATAAAATAATATGTACACTCATTAATTACACTCATATCTTCAACTATATCACTTTATTAAAAATAAAAATAAAAACTAAACTAAACTCTAATTAAACCCTAATTTTATTTAAAGTATCAAAATCTCCGATTATCATTCTATTTGGCACAAATTTTAGGTATTTTAGAGAGAACTGCTGCCGCTGATATAAGAATTCGAATTCTTGCACATAATGTCAAGTTTAGAGACATCAACAATGAGAAAGGGAAGTTTGAGAAGGTTGGTTTCACCATCAAGGACTTTACAGGTGCTAGTGGACAAATTTGATTTGAAGCTTTTTTTTTTTTTTTTTTTTTTCGGTGGGCAATCTTTATTTAAAAAAAATAAAAGGCCAAGAAAGGCCAATCGAACAACAACAAAAGCAAAGAAGAGGACACAAGCAACTAGCACCCATTTTCACAGCCAACAAACAGAACAAAAAGTAGCTGCACAAAGCAACTGAGAACCCCAACACCCCACACGCCTAATAGCCAAACCAAACTTAACAAAAGCAAACACAACCAGTAATAAAAAATAAAAAAAATAGTAATCAAATTTGATTACTTGTTAATCAAACAAGTAATCAAATTTTTTTTATTTTATTTTTTTCAGTTTCTTTGTTTGTGATAGAATGCTTGAAGTAAAAGTAATATTTGGAAGTTAATAATTTGTAATAGAGAGAACTTGACAATTTGAAGTAAAGCTTCTTGAAATTTAAGAATTTAAGAATTCTCTATGTTTTCGAGCCTGGGGAAATTAAGAATTTATCATTTGTGAAATTAGGTGTGTTATAAATTGTATTAAAATTAAAACATTCATTTAATTAAGGGTACTATTGGCATTAAGATAAGTGTTTATAGTAATGTTTTAATTTTAAATTTTAGACATCGGTGTACTTATAAATATGGGTGCACTTATCATATTTATGGATGTCAATATCCGCACCCTTTATAAGATATCTGAAACAACTTTATGATTTTATTGAATTGCAAAATTTTCCCTTTCAATTTTCTTTTTGGAAAAAAATCATTTGGGTCCATCTTTTATCAACGTTTCAATGTTTTTTTAACGATGTTTTTTTTTTTTTTTTTTTTTTAGTTCCAATGCCTTAAATTATAGTACATATTTAAAAAGACAGTTTACTAGCTACTAGCTAGGGTCGGTGTTCTCTCTTGGACATTTTTTCCAAAGACAAAAAAAAAAAAAAAAAAAAGGATATTATCATTAAAATAGTTTGCATTTTGGACCCCCAAAGATTTCTTCTTTTCATTTTTTTAGGGATTTTTTCAAAATCTAGGCTTCCTTTGAATAGTAAATTTATTTCTAAGAGAAAAAAAAAAAAACTTGGCTTTAATTTCTGGTTGAATCAAGAAAAGTAAAAATAAAAATAGTAGAGATAAAAAATGACAACATTCATTCAAAACATATGGTAGAGATGTTGAAATATAAGGTGAAGAAAACAATTTGGAAGAAAAGAAACCAATTTACAATTTCAACCTTTTCAAAATAAGGCATTTAGAATGCATCTAGTTTGACAGTGAATTGGTATGTCATGTACACGACACTCATTTGAAGAGAAACAATTAGAGAAATGTTTATGATGCACAAAATTCATCAAGAAAATTCATAATTCATCCCACATTTAACCACAACTTTAAATGAAAAAGAATCCCAACAGCCTCTTAAACTTGTATAATTAACCTATCTTTGGCAAGTGCAATATTGAATTAGAAAGTAGAAACAGTGTTTACAAACCAAAGCAAAAGAGAAGTAGCCAACCAACATATCCTAATAAA
Source organism: Acer yangbiense (assembly GCA_008009225.1). Taxonomy (NCBI): domain Eukaryota; kingdom Viridiplantae; phylum Streptophyta; class Magnoliopsida; order Sapindales; family Sapindaceae; genus Acer; species Acer yangbiense. The sequence goes on along the minus strand of CM017762.1, from coordinate 27,246,485 downwards.
GCCTTCAAAACCTAACAACTGTATAAGTTACTAGTACTACTCCCACGGATGAAGAGTTCATCTTAAAGTATTAACTCTCAACTCGGTGAGTGTAAAACCCGTTCTTCCCTGTTGTCTTCCCTGAAACAGCAACTACTAACCGACCCCCATAATTTTTTAGATTTTGACGAGAAATGTATGAAATTCACTTGAATTAAGCTAATGAGCAATGACACAGTTTTTTGAATCTAAAACCAATGAAAATAAAATATAGAAAACTGAGCAGTTATAGCATATATACCCTACCAAGTATTAAGTACAGTTACTTTTCAAAAAAAGGTATTAACTATAGTTGGCAGAAATCCCACATACACTTGCTAATGCAATTCTCATATTCATACTATATGTATATACTTGTAATGCCTCAATCTAAAGCTACCGGTTCTCATATCAATCTAAAATACTATAATATGCATATACATGCTCAAGCATATAGTGGTGAAGAGTCCGCTCAAGTAAAAAACGCCAGCCATCCCAACCAGAAGAGATGTAGTCTTCAGTCACCTGCAATTTCAATGAAATTTAATCAACCGAAGAAAACAGTGCAACCTACGAATTGAAAAACCCAATGTTATAGCAATCAATTTCCAGTTGCTTTGTAATATCTAATTTGAATATTTGTAGTTGAGTGAGTTATATGATTTATACTATTGCTGACTGATTGAACCCTTTTTCGGGTATAGTTTCTGACTGGAAATTGTTTCAATTTATGTATAATTTAATGTTTCTATTGAATCTCTGCTTAATTTGCAAGCAATTATGGCCCTTTGGAATTTTCAACTCAGACACAAACATCGTTCAATTAACAATTACAAAGCAACACACCTCTGCAGAAAACGAGGAGGGACCACCTTAAAGAACGCCTCGAGTTTAAAAATTCTGTGGTCAGGCTTGTCCTCATTAGAAATCACAAATTGACCCGCGCTGAGATTGACATCTTCGCAAACAACATTCTCCTGCATCACAACCACAAAGAACAGTGTTATAAGCAAAAAAAGGAAGGAAAAAAAAAAAATAGAACACAGTCACACACACACACACACACACACACACACACACACACACATAAATATAACGCAAAAAGCATACCGCTGTAGCTTTCCATCCTCCCGCAAAAACAAAGTCAGACGGCTCGAACCCTTGACAATTGAACAGCATCAAGGTAGTTGGCTCATTCTTTAGACTGTGTTTATGTGTGTGTGGTTCTCCGTAATCAGGTAGCATGGAGACAGTACCACGAGCACCACAGTAACGGCACTAATGAAATCAAAAATACCAAAAGTTAGATAGAAATGGATGCTATATAGGGATAATGAACCTTTAAATATCTTTTACAATTGAGAGCTACTGCTTTTCTGCGGGATAAAAGTGAGGGGAGCCAGAATTACTCCAACCAGAGTTCAGTAAAGGGCAAACAAATTAATTTATTTACCTAAAATTATAAGCTCCTGATTTTTAGTCACATGTCCTGATAATTATACATTAAACATAGCCTTCCAACAAATGTCCAAATAATTTAACCTTTTAGGAGATATATACACAGATGTTCCACTTCAATAAAAACATCTGATATGCAACATGACAGACAGATTTTCCCAAATTCAGAGATACCAAGCACCGATATAAAATAATCCAGCACGAAACTAAGACATGATATTAAGTGTGAAATTCCTAGAGGCCCTTGTTTATTCTTCCTCCTCACTATCAAAAGGTTGTCAGCTAAAGAGTTCATTTCATATAGACATATAGTATAAAAGCTTTATAAGTGAAGACTGGATGATTTTCAACTCATAAGAACAATAATAACTTCATTATCTGATTAGAAAACTGGTACAAAGATTAGAGTATTTCAAACAAGGTCTATTAGGTTCACAAGCATATACTAACAAGTAACAAGTCATTCCTGCCCTGTTAACTTAACATACATTTTCTTGCTACAAATCTGTCTTCTCTTTATGTCATGTTTTTCCTTTTTACGCATGCACTTGTGGTTGAATCAGTTGCCCTCCTTAATAATTTGACACCCCTAAAGGCACAACTAGAATGCATCTTATTGAAGATGCGGCTCTCATTTGTTTCTTAAGTCACTGTGTTCCATAGATAACCACAATATCAGATAAAGGTGAAGAACTATTCAAGCACTGTGGAAACAATGATTGCTGGAGGTACAGACACCAACTCCAAATTCTATCCACAACATTACTAAATTCAGAGGGGAATTTAGAGAAGTTCCAAGAAATATCAAATTTCAAATACATATAAGTACATCGTAGTCTAACAAATATCAAATTTCAAAACAAATACACTTCAAATCAGTCTAACAATTACTCAATCAGATAAAACCCTAATTTTACAATGAATATAAAAGGAAAACTCAACTCACCTGGTAGGACACCTTAGAAGCACCATTGAGCATGAAGCATAGTTCATTGTCGCTCAAGCTCTGGCACTTCGTACAGAGCAACTACATTCACAAAAAATAAATAAAAACCTAATTCAAACCGAATCGAATTGGAAGTGAGAGTTAAGGGATCGTGGCAGAAACACTTAACCTTGAAATAGTATGGGAAGTCGGGATCATCGGTCCCTGCAAATGGTTCAAGAGCGGTGAATCCTATCAAAGAAGCCTTGATTTTCAAGGAGAAGACCACCATTTCAACGACAAGTCGTAGAGCTCTTCGACTTCAAAAATTCGGCCCAAACAAATGGTCCGCTCTACTTTCCCGAAAATGAAAAATTGGCCCAATCATTTATACACAATTTTTATTGGGTAGGTTGGGCCCAATCACTTAAGGTTGGCAACCCGGACCTAAACCAACCCGTTGTCTTTTTAAATGCGATAATATATGCATGTTCTAAAGTGAAAATATTTTTTTGTTTGATTAAATTTGATGTGAACTTTTGATTTTATATATATATTATCTAAAAAGTAGAACAACTCTTTTTTTTTTTTGAAGAAGAAGAAAACTCCGTTTCTTCACTGGTTGGTTGTTTTTTTTTTATTATTATTTTGGCTTACTGAGTGCTTATGCATTTACAACATCAAGCATTGCATTATGCTATTATATCAAATGATTAATTTTGTTTTTATTTGTTTTTTCGAGCTTGGAGAACTTAAGAATTTATCATTTATAAAATTGAGTGTGTTAATAACTTAAGAGGGTTTATAAATAAAATGTATTAAAATAAATACATTCATTTAAATAAAGGGTATTATTGGTATTAAGATGAGTGTTTATAGTAAAGATTTAATTTTAAATTTTAGATATGAGTTTACTTATAAACTAGTTTGTAGCCCGCACGAGGCATTGTAAAATCTATTGGGAGATTATGGTTGCAATATTATGGAGGTTGTTAAAGAGTGGACGATATGAATCGGGAACATTGGTGGAAATGAATTGGTAGAAAAGAGATAGAAAGAATGGAAAGAGAGTTGAAACAATGAAAAATAAATTGTGGAAATTCAAACATCAATAATAATAGTATAATGTCATACTAATACAATAGCTAACGATTGTATAAAAATAATTAATTATGGAAATAAATTAAAAGTCTTATGTTTGTCATTGTATTAAATATGGTAAGTTAAATGCAAGCCTACAAATGTTATACCATAAAATCAATTTATTTGTGTTTCAATCTTTATCTTCATCTTCAAATATTTTTCTATATCGAAAAGAGAAACCAATTAAATAAAAGTGACACCAATATAAATTTTATATATTTTAAATAATATACTTGAAGCTTACTTCTTTGATTTCCTTATTTTTGATTCTTTGCCAGAGCTGCTGTCTATGTCATCTTCATTTCTTTTTTTCAATGGAGTCAAAGGTTGAAAATGATTTGAATTTGAGATATGAAAATTTTCATCTTCCTATGATTTGTTAAAAAATTTGTTATCTCTAGTTTCTTGAAAAAAATGAGATTGGCCAAATTAAAAGGTTAGTGTAGAATGTTGTTTTAGTATTTTCTAATTTGTTACCTTTGAATGGTGAACGGGAGACGTATTGAGGGTTTTCGTCTCTATACCACTGACTGTGTAATTCTCTCGTTCTAATACTAAATTGAAATGATCGAGTCTTAGTCGAAATGTGTATCTTTTCCCAACGATTTTGTTTAGAATATCGGGTGCTTGTTTGTCATGGTCCTGTTTTGACATGTAATATGATAATAGACATTAGTAATTTAATATATCTTTCTTTGAAGAAATGTTAATAACTTAAATAAAGATGGGTGTTACCTGTTGATCAGAATATAGTTCAGAAATAGGTATTTGAAGTATTTTCTCCATTTCCTTGTCAAAAATGACAAATACTGTACTTCCTGTTTCATATTCAACATTTACTTGCAATTTGTATTTGAACAGAGATGAATTTTTTTGGTTATAAGTAATATGAATCATAAATAAGGAATTTTTTTTGGTCATTGAAGATGTGTATATGTTTGTACCTCAAGGTTGGGGATTATTCCTGAGTATTGCACTTGGCACACCAAAAAGTTGAACCAATATCATGCAATTTTTTACTACATTGTTTGCAAGATGCATAATACCAGCCTTACTTTGAATCAATTCCAATGATCTTGGCTTCACAGGTTATAGTTATGACCTGTTTTATTTTAATTATTAATACGAAATTTCATAGTAAGATGTTTTAAAAGGTTCTTAATTTTTTGATGTATTTAAAATGTGAAAACGTAAAATGGATAATTAGTATATTGGTTAAAGTATAATATTTGATGGGGGTTATTTGATTGTATGTATGTGGTTTTTCCACCAACTTTTGTGTCCTTAACTTAGCTTACTCCTTGGAAGTCTTAGAAAAAAAAAAAAAAAATCTAAACTAAACTATAAGTATATGAAAGTTGTATATAGTTATGTACCTCAGATTCTGAATTTGTTGTCATAAGAAATATTTCTTTAATTGTTTTTGCCAAAGTTGAAGATGTGACTTCATTCCCTTTATGTAATTCTTGTGTTGGTAGTTGTTCCACATTTTCGTTGATATTTGGAATACTGTTGAAGCAATATATTTTTGTTATATATATATATATAGGGGCAGGATCCATGGCCCCATTTTTTTACATAATTTTTGACACAACTTCTTGGTCATTGGATCTTGCTTCTTTTAATGGATAGAATTTATTCTCTTTTTCTTTCCTTATTTATTACAGATATTGTCTCTCTCACCTAATTAATATCTTATCTATCCAAAATATTATTATTTTATTTAATTCTCTCACCTTATTTAATTTTTTGTCTTTAATTTTTTTTATTTTCTTTTCTTTTTTCCTTTGCACGTTTTTTTTTCCTTTACCTGAAATCATCATCAGACTTTCACTCTTCAATCTTTAAAATCTTTCATTTTCCTGTCTTTATTTTCTTTCTCTTTCATTGGACTAAGCTTCAACTGATTTTTATCATATTCATATATGTTTAGTTAGATTTCTTTTTAATTTTTTGCTTTGGAAAAAAATTGATTTAGTTTATTTTTCTTCTCTTCGAATAGATGTGATGATATCTATTTTTGTAAATAGATTTTATGATCGTTAAATATATATACAATAGTCATACCAAAGTAATTTCTAAGAGGAGAGTGATTACATGTATAAAATTTTTTATTTTAGATGAAGTAAATTGAGAAATAAGAATAGTAAAAAAAAAAAAAAAAAAGAGATTTTAAAGACTAAAAAGTAAGAGTGATATGTTTTGGTTTCAGGTAAAGTAACAAAAAAAAAAAAAAGGTGTATAACGGAAAAAAGAAAAGAAAAGAAAAATAAATTAAAGACATAAAATTAATTAAGGTGAGAGAATTTAATAAAATAATAATATTTTGGAGAGGTAAAGTATTAATTAGGTGAGATACAATGTCTGTAATAAATAAGGAGAGAAAAAGAGAATAAATCATATCCATTAAAAGAAGCAAAATCCAATGGCCAAGAAGTTGTGTCAAAAATTGTGTAAAAAAATAAGACCATGGATCCTGCCCCATATATATATATATCCATTGTAAATTTAAATAACAAAATTGATTAAATTGTAAAATATTATTACCTTTTCATAAGGTTTGATACCTCTTAAATATCAATGTTTATATAGACTTTGCTTGCATTGGTTGTAGATAGACATATGTTCCCTACAAATGAAATTGTTTATTAGTGTGTGAATTTATTTTTTAAAAGTATGAAAACTTGGTATGTAAGTTGTTGATATATAGTTATCTTTATGACTTTATCTACATTTTTTTTTTTTAGTGATTTCTTTAGTTGTTTCTTTTGTAATTTTAATGTTTTATCGATTCCAATTAATATTAAGAAAATATTAATAAATATTTTGTTAAAAACGTAGACACTGATCTTTATTTTTTTTTTAATTTTCTATTTATATTATTCTTTTTTTTATATATAGTAGAAATTTATTCTATGTTTATAATAAGGCTGCATGCAACACTACATAATATTTATACTTATTCAAAAAAATCTAAAAACAATTATATAAAAGAAAATATAATAAAATAAGTCCAAATGTTGTTCATAAAATCCAAAATATAAGACAAATAACTAAAACTTTATTTTTATTTCTTATCTTTATGTACAAATTTTTTTTTTTTTTCGATTTCTGTATTTTTAGTTTTTATCTTTACCAAATCTAATCGTACCTTCTTAAAAAAAATAAAAAAAAAATAAAAATCTAATCAGGCCAGTCTTTGCTAATATACTTTTTAAAATACTATATACATGATTAGGAGACATCTAAAGTTATCAATTATCATCCTCCATGAAATGTAATATTTAATATTCAATATACAGTGAATATTCAATAACAAAATTTGATGAAAATAAAAGTTAAACTAATTGTTAAATAGTGTTATCTTTATCTACATTTTTTTTTTAAATTTCTTTAGTTGTTTCTTTTGTAATTTCTATGTTTTATCAAATCCAATTAATATAAGAAAATATAATACGATATTAGTAAATATTAAAAAAAAAGCGCAAACATTGATCCATAACTTTTTTTTTAAATTTGTTATTTATATTATTTAAAAAAAAAAAAACAGAAATCTATTATATATATACTTATAATAAGGTCGCATGCAACACGACATAATATTAGTTCATATTCAAAAAAAAATTATAAACAATTATATAAAATAAGAAAGAAAAAAATAAGTCCATATTCGAATTGATGCATGCACACACCGATGAATTATATCAAAGAAAAAAAAAATCGCTACGCATGCAACAACATTGAGAACCAATGTAGTTGTGAGCTGTAAAAAAATTGTAATTGTTGTAATTTATTTCAAAATACAATATCTAATCCTTAAAATTAATTAATTGCTTGACGGATATATCTACGTTAAAAATAAATAATAAAAATCTTATCAACCAATTTACTTCTCTTTAACTGATAAACTCTCTCTTCCTCATAATCCTCCACACCAATTTCCTTTGCAACTAAAATAACAGGCACAATTTTTCTTATTAGACACACTTGCTAAGATAGAACCTGCTGATGTCCTTGGTAACAGTGAGATTTTTCTTATTTTTACTAAGGATTGTGTGAAGAAAAGATTTATTTTCTCCAAGTGGAAACATCGAACAGGGACTTAATTTTTTAACATTATCTTTTTCTTCAATTTTTTTTTTAATTTTCAATCTTTATCTACAATTTCTGGTTTCGGTTATTTTTTAATTTTTTATTTTGAATTACTTTGTATTCTAATCTCAATCTAAATTATAAGATAAGTAGATAAAATAATAAATTGCAGTCCATAAAATCTATATTATAAGATAAGTAGAAATCAATAGCTTAATTTTTTAATTTTTTATTTTTTATCCTTGTCTATATTTGTTTTTTTTTTTTTTTTTTTTTTTCTGATTTCTTTATTTGCTTCTTTTGTAATTTCTATGTTTTATCTATTCCAATTAATATCAAGAAAATATTGTACAATATTAGTAAGTATTAAAAAAAAAAAAAAACATAAACAATGTTCTCAAGCTTTTTTTTTAAAAATTATTTTCTGTTTATATCATTTTTTAAAGTAGAAATCTATTCTATATTTATAATTTTTTTTTTTTAAAAAAACATAAACAATGTCCTCCAGCTTTTTTAAAAATTATTTTATATTTATATCATTTTTTAAGTTGAAATCTATTCTATATTTATAATAGGGCCGCAAGCACACTACATAATATTAGTTTATACTTAAAATAATTTAAAAACAATTATATAAAAGAAGATTTAATAAAAGAAGATCAAATGTTGTTCATAAAATCCAAATCAACACTGAAATATCAGTAAGTATTCAAAAAAAAAAAAAATCGTAAAACCGATCTCTAACTTCTTCTTCAATTTTTTTTCTGTTTAAATTATTCCTTTTTAGGGAAAAAAAAAAAAAAAAAAAGGAAAAGAATGTATCATTCTATGTATGGTTGTAGGAACGATATTAACCTACACAAAATTGAAAAACAATTATACAATTATGAAGATATTAAAGAATGGAAATAAAACAAAATCAAAAGAATATGTACCTTTACACAAAAGAATGTATCAATCAATTCTAGCATTGACACGTGGGAGGGCTCTTTATAGAAAACGGTAGATATTGAAGAATTATTAGTGGAATTTATGACTTTAGAAAACAGGGAAAAATGAAGAGTTTTGGTGGAAATACCTGACATATAAGGAAATGGAGAGTTTAAAATCATTAAATCAATTAGTTTTGGTGGAAATAGAGAATTAAAAACAATTGAATCCTATTAATATGAAAATAGAGAGTCAACTAAAACCGACTCAAAGTAAATTAATGTAATAATTGGACAGCTAAAAATTTGGAACAATAATTCTTATTAGTATTTGGCCATAATAACCGTGAAAATAGAGAGTCATGGAATTGGATACCTAAAAATTTCCTAAATTGACTCAAGTAATAACTATGTAAATTAATGCAATAATTGAGCAGATAAAAAATTAAAAAACTGACGCAAATGACAATAATGGCACAACTAAATAATTCATAAACCGACTCAAGGCAGCTAAAACATTAAAAAAAAAAAAAATACTAATCAATTAACATTAATCAACAATAATAAATCTCCTCCTATTTCACATGCAATAATTGAGTAGCTAAAAAATTCAAAAATTGACGCAAATGACAATAATTGAACAACTAAATAATTCATAAACTGACTCAAAGCAGCTAAAATATTAAAAAAAAATATACATATATTAATCAATTAACGTTAATCAACAATAATAAATCTCCTCTTATTTAACACCTACTAATCAATAAAAATTAAATTTCAAAGTCTCCACACGATGACACGTGTCAAGGTGAGGTTCCATTATACTATATTACTAGATTGCATCCCACACGATGTGTGGGAACTGGGAACTATAAAATGTAACACAACAATATTTTAATGATTTAACTTATTAGTCTAAGATATTAGATGCATTAGTGATGAAAAACAATCATGAGGTATTTCTCTAGATTTATATATATATATATATATTTATATTTAAAACATGAATCTATTCTATACTTATAATAAGGCCGCATGCAACACTACATAATATTAGTTCACATTCAAAAAAAAAAATTATAAATAATTATATATAAAAAAAAAAGATATAATAAAGGAAGAGCAAATGTTGTTCGTAAAATCCAAATTATAAGACAAATAGAAATCAATGGCTGAAACATTATCTTTATCTTCAATTTTTTATTTATTTATTTTAATTTTTTATCTTTATCTATAATTTCCGGTTTCAGTTTTTTTTTTTTTTAATTACTTTGTTTTCTAAGCTCAATCTAAATTATAAGATAAGTAGATAAAATGATAAATTGTTGTCCATAAAATCTAAATTATAAGATAAGTAGAAATCAATAGCTTAAACTTTTTTAATTTTTTTTTTTTTTTATCCTTGTCTATAATTTTTATTTATTTTTTGATTTCTTTATTTGTTTCTTTAGTAATTTCTATGTTTTATCTATTCCAATTAATATCAAAAAAATATTGTATGATATTAGTAAATATTAAAATTAAAAAAAAAAAAAAACCGTAAACAATGATCTCAAGCTTTTAAAAAAAAAAATTATTTTCTGTTTATATCATTTTTTTAAGTAGAAATCTATTCTATATTTATAATAGGTCTGCATGCAACACTACATAATATTAGTTTATACTCAAAATAATTTAAAAACAATTATATAAAAGAAGATATAATAAAAAGAAGATCAAATATTGTTTATAAAATCCAAATCAACAGTTGAAATATCAGTAAGTGTTTATAAAAAATAAACAAATAAAAACCGATCTCTAACTTTTTTTTTTCTATTTAAATTATTCTTTTTTAGGAAAAAACATAAAATTAATCTCTAACAATTATATAGGTATTATTCAATAAAAAAAAAATTTATATAGGTAAAAAAAATGAAAAACAATTATACAATTATTAACATATTAAAGAATGGAAACAAAACAAAATCAAAAGAATATGTACCTTTACACAAAAGAATGTATCACTCTATTCTAGTATTGACACGTGTGATGGCTCTTTATAGAAAACGATGGACATTGAAGAGTTATTAGTGAAATTTAAAACTTTAGAAAACAGGGGAAAATGAAGAGTTATTAGTGGAATATGAAACATTGTAATAGAGATTATCATGTGTGATATATCTATATAATCAATTGAATCTGTACATTGATAACATTAAGCTATATCAGAAATTTAATATAGTTAATAATAGAAAATTAGTGGATATTAGAACATTACAATATATATTGGTTAGAGAAAGATGGGGAATTATAATAATATTTTGATTAGAGAGATACAATTGAACACCAAATAAGTTGATTTATATGTATTTCTAAAAAGATGCTTTCAATTCACCAAAAGTTTCGTTAGTCAATTCTCAATAACATAAAATTTAAAATTTGATAAAGTTTGATTTTTTTTTTCTAAGCAAGCTAATTCGATCACCTAAACCAAATGCCATAGACATAGCATAACACCATTGGAAAAAAAAAAAAAAAAAAAACAATAGATACGAATTTATGGTTTGTTGGAAAAAAGATCTGTGGCTTGTCTTTTAAACTTACCAAATAATGTAATACTTAAAAAAAAAAAATTACTTAATAATTAAAAATCAATTATGAGATTGGTTAAGAGAATTTATTCCATTAATTACGTGAATGCCTCTTGATTACCTATAGATTTTTTATTTAGGAAAAAAATTATATTATTAAAAATTATTAAAATTAATAACTTACCAAATATTATAATATATATTGTACAGATAACTAATAAACAATACTTTTTTTTTTTGAAATATTACAACTAATTAAAAATATTTATAAAAAAAACTAATTAATACAAATTTATGGCTTGTTGGAAAAAAAATTACGGCTTGTCTTTTAAACTTACCAAATAATGTAATATTTCAACAACAACAAAAGAAAAAGAAAACCTTGATAATTAAAAATAAATTATGAGATTAGTTAAGAGAATTTATTCATTATCTCATTAATTATGTGATTGACTCTTGATTACCTATAAATTTTTTTATTTAGGAAAAAATTATTACAATTAATAATTTACGAGATATTAAAATATATATTGTATATATAACTAATTAACAATACATTTTTGTTTTTTAAATATTACAACTAATTAAAAATACTTAAAAAAAAACTAAATAATACAAATTTATGGTTTGTTTGAAAAAAATTATGGATTGTCTTTTAAACTTACCAAATAATGTAATACTTCGAAGAAAAAAAAACTTAATAATTAAAAATCAATTATGAGATTGGTTAAGAGAATTTATTCACTATCCTATTAATTACGTGATTGACTCTTGATTACCTATAGATTTTTTATTTAAAAAAATATATATTATTAAAAATTATTGCAATTAATAACTTACCAAATATTATAATATTTATTGTATAGATAACTAATTAAGAGTACATTTTGTTTTTTGAAATATTACAACTAATTAATAATACTAAAAAATAAAAAATAATTAATATGAATTTATGGCTTGTTGGAAAAAAACAGTTACGGCTTGTCTTTTAAACTTACCAAATAATGTAATACTTCAAAAAAAAAAAAAAAAAAAAAACTTAATAATTAAAAATCAATTATGAGATTGGTTAAAACAAATTATTCACTATCCCCTTAATTACGTGATTGCCTCTTGATTACATGTAGATTTTGGATTTAGAAAAAAATATTATATTATTAAAAATTATTATAATTAATAACTACTTAATAGCTTTGGCAAAAAAATAAAATAAAATTTATAGCTCGTCTTTTAAACTTCCAAAATATTGTAAACCTTCTTATTCATTATCCCATTGATTACGGGATTGCATTTTGATTACCTATTGATCGGTTATTTATTAAAAACTTTTTGGCAAATTATGGCTTGTCTTTTAATTTAAACTTACCAAATAATGTAATATTTCACACTTATTTTCTAAAAACATTTCATTTTTTTAATAAATTAATTTCTATTTTTTTTTCACACGTTTGTCTCTTAGATGATTCAATAAAAATTATATAAAGGCGAAGATTTTTATGGAGAGGCAAATAGTAGTGGAATTATGAGTGAAATTCATATATTTAGAAAAAGAATCTATTGCATTGAATGTAATAATTAATGTTCTAATGTAGTACCGTTAATATTTGAATAAAAATTATTATTTATTAATTTTTTGTTATGGTATCATTAATATATTACCATTGCTATGTTTTTAAAATTTACCATTAATTCCGTAAAAAAAAAAAAACGGATTACCATTAATTTGGTATTACAATTGATATTGTTTTGAAAAATATTTATTTATTATCATTTATAAGAATAATTAAAATTCAAAAGCATTTATTTTTGGTAATAATCATAGTGTATTTAATGCATACTTAATATATTCTAAAAAACCAAAAAGAAAAGAAAAGAAAACAAAAAGGCTAAAAATAGTAAAAAAAAAAACCTATAGAAAAAAATCAGTGCAAATTTCCATTAAAAACAAATCCGGGTATTGGATACCCGAAAAACCGGGTGGATACAGTGTTTTAAAGAGACAATACAGATATACCTTGTTAGACTTAAAACCAAAGACTATAACACTAATATTTGAGACAATACAAATATACATTGTTAGACTTAAAACAAAGACTATAACACTAATATTTATTTGTAGTAATAGTCTGTCTATTGAATTTTCAACCGGTCTCATTGATTTTCTACATTGGTGGTGATGAGCAGGATGTTAGCCTTACCAGAGGGTTGCATAGCGAAGTGAACACCTTATTACAGATTCCAAAATACATTAAAACAATAATCAGTCCAAAATTACATTTACAACTACTAAAATGTTTCCTAAAAAAAAAAAATAATAATAAACAAAAAACTTCTAATGTGTTTGAATCAAAAAACATATAGAGATGCTTTGTTTTGATAAGAGAATGATACCTGAGTATGATGTTTGAGATAGGCCTTTGGAAATCATCACGAATTGAAAAAAAAAAAAAAAAAAAAAAACTAAAAGATTAAAATTATTCAACTAAATATTTTATAAAAAAAAATGTAGAAATTACTCTTATCACTCAATGACATCCTGTCCCCTACCGTTTGGGTGTTTTGAGTTTGTCTGTGATGAAGTCAATGGAATGAGATGGAAAAAAAAATGAGAACCTTCAAAACAATCGACTGAAAAATGAACTCTTACGTATCAAAACAACAACAAAAAAAACTGAACAAAAAAGGAATGAACACAAAATCAGAAGGAAAAAAAAAAAATCACAACAAAAAAAAAAAAAAAAAAAAAAATCCACTCACTGTGATGGCAAAAACAAATGTTTTCCCGAACCCAGTTTTGGTGGAACCCAAAAATACCTGTGATTAATTGCATGAAAAGAACATAAAAAGAATTTATAGGCAAACAAAAGCAATTAATTGACTATAAAATGAAGAGTTTTTGTGAATTGAATTTATAGGCAAACAAAAACAATTAATTAGCTGAAAAATGAAGAGTGTATGGAATATGAAATGTTAGGGGATTATTATCAGAATTAATTATTATTTTTAATTAATTTGATAATTTATTCATTATCCCATTAATTATAGGGTTATCTATCTAAAAATGAAGAGTCTTTATGAATTGAATTTATAGACAAACAAAAGCAATTAATTGGCAGAAAAATGAAGAGTTTATGAGTCAAATAATGGAATTAGATAGCCAAAAATTTCTTAAACCAACTCAAATAATAACTATGTGAATTAATGCAATAATTGGACAGCTAAAAAAATTCATAAACGGACTCAAATAACAATAATTGGACAACTAACAAATTTAAAAACTGACTCAAATAACAATAATTCTTATTAGTATTTGATATGGTCAAATCTCCTCCTATTTTACACTTACTAATCAATAAAAATTAAATGCCAAAGCATCCACACGACGACACGTGTCAAGGTGAGGTTCCATTTTACTATATTACTAGATTGCATCCCACACGATGTGTGGGAACTATAAAATGTAACACAACAATATTTTAATGATTTAACTTATTAGTCTAAGATATTGGATGCATTAGTGATGAAAAACAATCATGAGGTATCTCTCTCTCTCTCTCTCTCTCTCTCTCTCTCTCTCTCTCTCTCTCTCTCTCTCTCTCTCTCTCTCTATATATATATATATATATATATATATATATATATATTTAAAGCATGAATCTATTCTATACTTATAATAAGGCCGCATGCAACACTACATAATATTAGTTCACATTAAAAAAAATATATATAAATAATTATATATATATAAAAAAAGATATAATAAAGGAAGAGCAAATGTTGTTCGTAAAATCCAAATTATAAGACAAATAGAAATCAACGGCTGAAACATTATCTTTATCTTCAAATTTTTTTTTTTTATAAATTTTTTATCTTTATCTACAATTTCCGGTTTCAGTTTTTATTTATTTTTTATTTATTTATTTATTTTTTTTATTACTTTGTTTTCTAAGCTCAATCCAAATTATAAGATAAGTAGATAAAATGATAAATTGTTGTCCATAAAATCTAAATTATAAGATAAGTAGAAATCAATAGCTTAAACTTTTTTTAAAATTTTTTTTAATCCTTGTCTATAATTTTTATTTATTTTTTGATTTCTTTATTTGTTTCTTTAGTAATTTCTATGTTTTATCTATTCCAATTAATATCAAGAAAATATTGTATGATATTAGTAAATATTAAAATAAAATAAAAAAAACCGTAAACAATGATCTCAAGCTTTTAAAAAAAAAAATTATTTTCTGTTTATATCATTTTTTTTAAGTAGAAATCTATTCTATATTTATAATATGGCTGCATGCAACACTACATAATATTAGTTTATACTCAAAATAATTTAAAAACAATTATATAAAAGAAGATATAATAAAAAGAAGATCAAATATTGTTTATAAAATCCAAATCAACAATTGAAATATCAGTAAGTGTTTATAAAAAATAAATAAATAAAAACCGATCTCTAACTTTTTTTTTCTATTTAAATTATTCTTTTTTATGAAAAAACATAAAATTGATCTCTAACAATTATATAGGTATTATTCAATAAAATAAAATAAAAAAATTATATAGGTAAAAAAAATGAAAAACAATTATACAATTATTTACATATTAAAGAATGGAAACAAAACAAAATCAAAAGAATATGTACTTTTACATAAAAGAATATATCACTCTATTCTAGCATTGACACGTGTGAGGGCTCTTTATAGAAAACGGTGGACATTGAAGAGTTATTAGTGGAATTTAAAACTTTAGAAAATAGGGGTATATGAAGAGTTATTAGTGGAATATGAAACATTTTAATAGAGATTATCATGTGTGATATATCTATATAATCAATTGAATCTGTACATTGATAACATTAAGTTATATCAAAAATTTAATATAGTTAATAATAGAAAATTAGTGGATATTAGAACATTACAATATATATTGGTTAGAGAAAGATGGGGAATTATAATAATATTTTGATTAGAGAGATACAATTGAACACCAAATAAGTTGATTTATATGTATTTCTAAAAAGATGCTTTCAATTCACCAAAAGTTTCGTTAGTCAATTCTCAATAACATAAAATTTAAAATTTGATAAAGTTTGATTTTTTTTTTCTAAGCAAGCTAATTCGATCACCTAAACCAAATGCCATAGACATAGCATAATGCCATTGGAAAAAAAAAAAAAAACAATAGATACGAATTTATAGTTTGTTGGAAAAAAGATTTATGGCTTGTCTTTTAAACTTACTAAATAATGTAATACTTAAAAAAAAAATTATTTAATAATTAAAAATCAATTATGAGATTGGTTAAGAGAATTTATTCCATTAATTACGTGAATGCCTCTTGATTACCTATAGATTTTTTATTTAGGAAAAAAAATATATTATTAAAAATTATTAAAATTAATAACTTACCAAATATTATAATATATATTGTACAGATAACTAATTAACAATACATTTTTTTTTGAAATATTACAACTAATTAAAAATATTTAAAAAAAAAAAACTAATTAATACGAATTTATGGCTTGTTGGAAAAAAAATTACGGCTTGTCTTTTAAACTTACCAAATAATGTAATATTTCAACAACAAAAAAAGAAAAAGAAAACCTTGATAATTAAAAATAAATTATGAGATTAGTTAAGAGAATTTATTCATTATCTCATTAATTATGTGATTGACTCTTGATTACCTATAATTTTTTTTATTTAGGAAAAAATTATTACAATTAATAATTTACCAGATATTAAAATATATATTGTATAGATAACTAATTAACAATACATTTTTGTTTTTGAAATATTACAACTAATTAAAAATACTTAAAAAAAACTAAATAATACGAATTTATGGCTTGTTTGAAAAAAAAATATGGATTGTCTTTTAAACTTACCAAATAATGTAATACTTCAAAAAAAAAAAAAAAAAAAAAAACTTAATAATTAAAAATCAATTATGAGATTGATTAAGAAAATTTATTCACTATCCTATTAATTACGTGATTGACTCTTGATTACCTATAGATTTTTTATTTTAAAAAATATATATTGTTAAAAATTATTGCAATTAATAACTTACCAAATATTATAATATTTATTGTATAGATAACTAATTAAGAGTACATTTTGTTTTTTGAAATATTACAACTAATTAATAATACTTAAAAACAAAAAATAATTAATACGAATTTATGGCTTGTTGGAAAGAAACAGTTACGGCTTGTCTTTTAAACTTACCAAATAATGTAATACTTCAAAAAAAAAATACTTAATAATTAAAAATCAATTATGAGATTGGTTAAAACAAATTATTCACTATCCCCTTAATTACGTGATTGCCTCTTGATTATGTGTAGATTTTGGATTTTGGAAAAAATATTATATTATTAAAAATTATTATAATTAATAACTACTTAATAGCTTTGGCAAAAAAATAAAATAAAATGTATAGCTTGTCTTTTAAACTTCCCAAATATTGTAAACCTTCTTATTCATTTTCCCATTGATTACGAGATTGCATTTTGATTACCTATTTATCGGTTATTTACTAAATTATTTTTGGCAAATTATGGCTTGTCTTTTAATTTAAACTTACCAAATAATGTAATATTTCACACTTATTTTCTAAAAACATTCCATTTTTTTAATAAACTAATTTCTATTTTTTTTTTTACACGTTTGTCTCTTAGATGATTCAATAAAAATTATATAAAGGCGAAGACTTTTATGGAGAGGCAAATAGTAGTGGAATTATGAGTGAATTTCATATATTTAGAAAAAGAATCTATTGAATTGAATGTAATAATTAATGTTCTAATGTAGTACCGTTAATATTTGAATAAAAATTATTATTTATTAATTTTTTGTTATGGTATCATTAATATATTACCATTGCTATGTTTTTAAAATTTAACATTAATTCCGTAAAAAAAAAAAAAAAACGGATTACCATTAATTTGGTATTACAATTGATATTGTTTTGAAAAATATTTATTTATTATCATTTATAAGAATAATTAAAATTCAAAAGCATTTATTTTTGGTAATAATCATAGTGTATTTAATGCATACTTAATATATTCTAAAAAACCAAAAAGAAAAGAAAACAAAACAAAACAAAAAGGCTAAAAATAGTAAGAAAAAAAACCTATAGAAAAAAATCAGTGCAAATTTCCATTAAAAACAAATCCGGGTATTGGATACCCGAAAACCCGGGTGGATACAGTGTTTTAAAGAGACAATATAGATATACCTTGTTAGACTTAAAACCAAAGACTATAACACTAATATTTGAGACAATACAAATATACATTGTTAGACTTAAAACAAAGACTATAACACTAATATTTATTTGTAGTAATAGTCTGTCTATTGAATTTTCAATCGGTCTCATTGATTTTCTACATTGGTGGTGATGAGTGGGATGTTAGCCTTACCAGAGGGTTGCATAGCGAAGTGAACACCTTATTATAGATTCCAAAATACATTAAAACAATAATCAGTCCAAAATTACATTTACAACTACTAAAATGTTTCCTAAAAAAAAAAAAAAACAATAAACAAAAAACTTCTAAAGTGTTTGAATCAAAACATATAGAGATGCTTTGTTTTGATAAGAGAATGATACCTGAGAATAATGTTTGAGATAGACCTTTAGCAATCATCACGAATTGAAAAAAAAAAAAAAAAACTAACAGATTAAAATTATTCAACCAAATATTTTTTTAAAAAATATGTATAAATTACTCTTACCACTCAATGACATCCTGTCCCCCACCGTTTGGGTGTTTTGAGTTTGTCTGTGATGAAATCAATGGAATGAGATGGAAAAAAAAATGAGAACCTTCAAAACAATCGACTGAAAAATGAACTCTTACGTATCAAAACAACAACAACAAAAAAACTGAACAAAAAAGGAATGAACACAAAATCAGAAGGAAAAAAAAACAACAAAATCACAAAAAAAAAAAAAAAAATATCCACTTACTGTGATGGCAGTGATGGCAAAAACAAATGTTTTCCCGAACCCAGTTTTGGTGGAACCCAAAAATACTTGTGATTAATTGCATGAAAAGAACATAAAAAGAATTTATAGGCAAACAAAAGCAATTAATTGACTAAAAAATGAAGAGTTTTTGTGAATTGAATTTACAGGCAAACAAAAACAATTAATTAGCTGAAAAATGAAGAGTTTATGGAATATGAAATGTTAGGGGATTATTATCAGAATTAATTATTATGTTTAATTAATTTGATATTTTATTCATTATCCCATTAATTATAGGGTTATCTATCTAAAAATGAAGAGTCTTTATGAATTGAATTTATAGACAAACAAAAGCAATTAATTGGCAGAAAAATGAAGAGTTTACTAGTCAAATAATGGAATTAGATAGCTAAAAATTTCTTAAACTGACTCAAATAATAACTATATGAATTAATGCAATATTTGGACAGCTAAAAAAATTCATAAACGGACTCAAATAACAATAATTGGACAGCTAACAAATTTAAAAACTGACTCAAATAACAATAATTCTTATTAGTATTTGATATGGCCAAATCTCCTCCTATTTTACACCTACTAATCAATAAAAATTAAATGCCAAAGCATCCACACGACGACACGTGTCAAGGTGAAGTTCCATTTTACTATATTATATGATATGATAAATCAATTATTAGATAGATGGTAAATTATAATTTAAAACCAAAGTTCTCTCATGGTGACATGTGGCACCGTGAGGGTTCCATTTTACTATATTATATATATATAAATATAAATAAATCTCCTCCTATTTCACTATATTATATATATATAAATATAAACCAAGGAAGCACGGATACTCCATTTGGTGGAGGTAACTCGTATCGAACTCGTATCTAGTTCGGATACTCCCCGGATACTCCAGGATACGTATCCGATACGCCAAATGGCGTATCCGTTGACTTTTTCACAAGTTTGACTGGCGGATACTTGACGGATACTTGACGGATACTTGGCGGATACTTAGGGGATACTTGGAGGATACTTGGAGGATACGTTTGGGGCAATATTATAATTATTTTAGTATAAAACGGGGTCAAATTATAATTTCAAAATATTAGGGGTCAAAATGATATTGTAAGGAAATTTTGTCTTTGATTCCATTGACATGGAGAATGCCGGGATACTTGAGATTGTAAACTTTTCTCTTGATGAACCAGAGTTAGATGCCTAATTATTTAGATCATCTAACAATGTGAATGATGACAATAAAGTTAATTAGGAATTTAAAATATGTTTTATGAGTTTTTTTTTTAATGTATTATTTGGATTTTATAATATGTTATAGTTTATGTGACGTATGGTTTATTTGGATTTTGTAATATGTTCGACTTATGTAACACGTTTATTTGGATCCTGTAATATGTTAGATTATTATGACTTATGTAGTTGTGTTATCAGTCTTTTTATTGTCAGTTCATCCTGACAATAATATATCAGGACGAATAATGTTGACCACAGATATGAAGAAGTTTTGACAAGTGCATACACTTTGAGTCAAAATATGTAAATCTAGTGGTCCACATTATTCGTTCTGATATATTTATTGTCAGGACAAACTGATAATAGAAAATCTAGTTATGTTATGTAGTTATGTGACATGTTTTATTTGGATTATGAATATGTTTTGATTTTGAATGAATTATCAAATATGTTTTTAAATATTTTTTTTAAATATAATATATATTATTTTAATTGACGTATCCTGCCGTATCCGTATCCTAGTTTTTGAAGATTTACCGTATCCCCGTATCGTGCCGTATCCGTATCCCGTATCCGTATCCGTGCTACCTAGATATAAATAAATCTCCTCCTATTTCACATGCAATAATATCTACAAGAAAATAATGTATTTGTTGACAGTTAAAAAGCTATTTTTTTTTATAACAGTTTAAAACTGTCAAGAAAGGTTTAATAATATTTAAATAAACCATATACCCACCACCCGTCCGGCCAGCCACCGACCGCCACCCATGCCCACTAATAATAATGACAATAAAATATTGTCATTACCATGTATTGAACTTGAGACCTTAAGTCCAATGTTGCATATCTTTACCACTTGACTACAACATTGAATGTGTTAACATTTGAACAATATATATATATAACCTATATTAGTTGTTATAAATAAAAAAATAAATCCTTATTACATAAATTTAAATTTATTCAATTAATCAAAATTCTAGTTTCTACGACAGACATATATTAAAAAATATTTATTGAAACTTTTAATAAAATTATATTTTTTAAAACATATATAGTCGAGTTATTAATCAATATTCTATGGTCACGTTTGGTTATACGGTGTAATGGTAATCAGAATGGTAATGGGAATGGGAATGGGAATGAGAATGAGAATGGAAAGGAAAGGAAAACTAAGTTTTTTGTTTGGTTGGAACTTTAGAATTAGTCTCTGAATCAATATTATTTTGTTTGGTTAACAACATAATGGAATGGAGTTAACTGTATTTTGACCAAAATACCCCTAATTATGAATGTATAATAACATGATATATTATGGATAATAATAATACAATATAAAAGTATATTATACATATAATTATATGTTATAAATATATATATATATATATATATATATGTTATATTATATATATAATATATATTATATTATACAATATATATAATAATATATGTTATATTATACATATATATATATATTAATATTATATATAATATATGTAATAATATTATATATAATATAATAATATTATATATATATTTTTTATATATCGTTATATATAGTACATATATATAAAATATATATTTATATATCATTAATATAATATATAATAATAATATATTATTTTTGGAAAGGAGCTGAGGGCATTTTTGTAATGGAGTTGGGGCATATGAGGGTATTTATGGAATATAAATTTTAGTTTGGAATGTAATGGTTTTCCATTGGTTTTTGGATGGAATGCCCATTCCACCAAAATTGTGGAATCCCCATTCTAATGGAATCACCATTCCATTGCATTTTAACAAACCAAACGAATGGAATGGCTTTCTTTCCATTCTATCTAACCAAACATGGCCTACAGGAGACTCGTTGTATCAATTGTAATAAGCATGATTTGGAATACAATTCTCACTACATGAGAGATATTTCTCAACATGCATATTGTAATTTAATAAACAAATGTAAGACTCAGATTACTAATTTATATGGGTAATTGGATTATTAATGTGTCTCTTAGTATGAAACAAGAGGGTGCAAAATAAATAAACAATTTTAAAAAAAATTATTTTTTTTGAATTTTTTAAAAGTAAATGATTTAAAAGTAAATTTATTAAATTTAAAATTTTACTTATCCAATATCGGTTTGCCCAAAAATCAATATCTTACTGTAAAATAAATCCATATCGGGATTTTGTTTGGTGTTGAAAATAGGAAGTAAAAGTTTAAAAAATTATTAAAGATAAATAAAAAATTATATATTATGAATGTTTGGCAACTCTCTTCCAAAGTAGCAGAAAAGCAGCTCGTGCATCAGACCAGAAACCATAAAAGTGGAGAAAATTGCAGGAACCGGGGCCCACCTGGTCCCGATCAGAGGTCTTGAAACTGACCGGACTGGATTGTACACAGTCTGCCATAGGATGTTGGAGACCATCAGATTCCACCTCCGGCCCCAGAAGTCTTGCAGTGAAGTTGACAAAAAGGGCTTGTTGAACTGTGGTTCGAGCTCTAGACCAATCAAAAACCAAACCAGATCTATGACAACAGAAAAGAGAATCTCCATGATGATATAAAGATAGAAGCAATATAGAAAAAACATTATATTTGAGTGAACATTTTCTTTGTTGAGGTAAACAGGTATGAATGCAGCTAGAAGAAGAAACTGGAGTGCATAGTTGACAACATGAGGCGATTTGTTGCCATTTTGGGTGGTTTTTTGTTGGATTTTGATGGGAAAACAAGCTATAGCGAAGAAACTTAACAGAGAGGGAGGTGAGTTGTTATAGGAAGATAAAGGGCCTTAACTAAAAGCGAAAAGCAGAAGCTTGAAGTTGGCAAGCCAAACAAGGAAGAAAGTGGATGGAGCTCCAAGAAGAATGGATTTGAGATTGAGAGGGAGGACTAGAAACAGACAGATCACTGGTAGGATTGCAAGGAGCCTTGAAAATCCTTGTGGGATGATCTTGCGGCTTGCCCATCACAAAACAGTAGCTTAATGATGCAAAACTTGAAATCCATACTATGATGAAGTTTCTGATCTCACCTTCCATATTGATTAATTCTCTGATGATGATGATGATCACCTCACCTGATGGTGGTCTTGATTATGATGTGTATATATATATATACACTAAAAAAAAAAAATGACCTATAGTGACACATTTCTTTGTGACAAATTTTAATTGTATCACTGTTGGCATTATTTTGTGACAAATTTTACTATTTGTCATTATGTTTTGTTCAATTGAAACTTTTTAAAAATAATTATCACAATTAGTTACAAAACTTGATAATTTGTGACAAATAATATAATTAGTCACAAAATTACCTTTTTAAAAGGAAAGATTTTATTTTATAAATAATTAGGTTTTTAAAAGGCATCAGAATCAATTAATATTTACATTAAAAAAATCAATTAATATTTCCTTTTTTTTTTCTTTTTTTTTTATTATAAAAAGCCACATAAAAAAAATGCCACAATCATGCTGTGTTTTTTTTTTCCTTTTTTTTTCTTTACTTTAAAAACATTTTTTAGGTTTGAAACAGTGTTTCATCAGAAGAAATACTGAGATTATAGAGAAACTTTTGCCCGGATAAAAATGTAAGCTTATCTTGATTTTTTTTAGGGTTTATTTTCTTATACTTGTTTTTCAAGGTCGAAATCTCAAATTCGAGTTTCATATATTGAAAATATATTTGAATAAGGCATGATTTATTTATTTATTTTTTGAATGTAGAATTGTAAATAGCTATTTAGAGACGTTTTTTTTATTTTTTTTATTTTTTTTATTTTATTTTTAAACTTTAATTTGTTTTCAATTTTTTTAAGGAACCCATTATTATTAATTCATGATTTATAGTTGTTTATACTTAGATTTCCACAATATATGTCAATATTAGTTTATGTGCTTACTAACTATTTGATAAAATGATTCTTATGGAACAATCAATTGTTTGATACATCATTGAAAGAAAACTCTTAAGATTCTCTTTTTCTTGATTTCATTTTTTTAGGGTTTGTTTCTTGGTACTTGTTTTTTCAAGGTCAGAATTTCAAATTCGAGTTTCATATATTAAAGGTGTCTTCGAATAAGGTATGCTTTTTTATTTATTTATTTATTTATTTTTTTGTATGTAGGATTATATATAGGGATGTTTTTTAACTTTAATTTGTTTTCAATTTTTTTAAGGAATCATTATTGTTATTTCATGATTTATAGTTTTTTGTTCTTAAATTTTCACAATATATGTCAATTTAGTTTATATGCATCCTAACTGTTTGATAAAATGATTCTTAGAACAACCAATTTTTATATGCATACCAATTGTTTGATAAAAGAGTTCAAACACTCAATAAGATATTTGATATTTGGCTAGATGAATAGATTGACATTATGGAGGACTTTATATGGAGATGAATAAATTAACAGTTCCAATAAGTTTTACACTTGGATATCAAACTTATAGAATTTATTTTATAATTGTACTAAGTTTTGTCAGTATTGTTGCATTTTTCATCGGTTTTATTTTGGTGACTTTAATTTGTTTTCACTATTTTTTTTTTCTTCATGTCTTCATGTATATATGTTTCTCTTACAAAACCTAAAAATTCTGTAGCTACCTGACAACTGACAGTGGATCATTAACTTCTACTATTTCACAATCAAGACCTCGGAAGTTTCAAGTTTATGGTTATGCAGTTGGAAGTTATTGTGTATGACCTAACACTTATGTTAATTTAGACTAGCCGGCTTACATGTGTTATTTAGTAGTAGAGTTCGAAAGATGTTGGATTACTTGTGTATCAATTCGATATTATGTTAATTTTTGAATTTTTTTTAATGGAATGATTATTTATGGAACTCAATGTCATTCAATGAGTGACATGTTTTATTTGGTTATATTTTTATGTTTTTTTAATTTTTTTATACAATTTAAATTTATATTAAATTTTGACAATTGATTAAATTGTTACTATGCATCTATACAGTAACTTAATATTCATATTGTATAATTTTAAGATGATTATTTGTCACTAGATTTGTGAATAGTGACACTTTTTAAACAATAAATTGTCACTAAGAATATGTACAGTGACAAAATCTTCAAACGGTTAATTGTCACTAAATACTAATATAGTGACACAATTTTTATTTTGTCACTAATGAAGGTCAAGTGATAATGTGTCATTAAAAATCATGATTTGTGACAAGTACCAAAAAACTATCACAAATACTTTTAATGACGGGGGCAAAAGTAATGAATTGTTAGTAACACTTTTTTTGTCATAATATTGAATTTGTGACAATTTCTTCTCTTATAGTGACAAAATATTTGTCACTATAGATCAATTTTCATGTAGTTATATATGATTTATAGAAAGTTGTGAATAATCAAAATTAATCAGTCATAAAGATTTTGAACTATATTTTTTTAGTTGGACATGTGGTCATGATAAGTAAGAATAAATGAATTGTCTATTAGGGTGTGTTTGGTACACGGGACAGGATGGGACAACGTGGGACAAATTTCTCTTGTTTTACTTTTGGCGCGTTTTAAGCATGAGACGGGACGAAACAACGTGGGATAAAAAACACAAAAATTGTCCCACCCTAGACCGTCGGCCAAACTTGTCCCATGCATAGGACAAGCCTTAAAAAGACATTTTTACCCTTGATATTTTCAAAAATTACAAATCTCTCTGTCCCTTACATTGAACTCCTCTCTCTGAAACTCATCTCTCTCTCTCTCTCTCTCTCTCAGACATGCTCTGCAACTACTCATATAATATGGATCAAGATCCTCTCATTGGCTTGTTTTTCCTTGACTTTCCATAATCCAATAACACCTAAGCAAAATACAAAATACATAGTCAAGATTTGTTCACTTTTTTCTCTCTCATACAACTTGATATTTGAATTACACTTGAACAATGCCAAGGAAAAACAAGGATAAGGAAAGGATCCCAACTCATATAATGTATCAAAGATTCAAAGCATTCCAAAAAAAAAAAAAAAATGCTTTGGTTCTAGCCACATGTAAAGATCCATAGCACATGACACAGTATACAACATCTTACGTCCAATAAAGTGAAAGATCCAAAGCACAAGCATGACATATGATTATATATATTTATATTATATATATATACAGTCTTTCTACTGTCAATTCGTCCAAATATATCAAGACGAAGAATGTGGACCATAGATTATGAAGAAGTTTTGACAAGTGCATACACTTTAAGTTAAAGTATATTAATCTAATGGCCCACATTCATCGTCCTTGATATATTTTATATCAGGACGAACTGACAATAGAAAAATTGATTATATATATATAATATTATTACATACATTATATATATTATATTATTACATACATTATATATATATATAATATATTATATATATATATATATTGTATTATATAATATATTATATATAATATATTATATAATATATAACGGTATATATAATATATACTTTTATATTTTATTATTATTATCCAAAATATATATTATATATTATTATATTAAATTATATTTTATTATTATTATCCATAATATATCATGTTATTATAAATGTTTTTGTAATTAGGGGTATTTTGGTCAAAACACAGTTAACTCCATTATATTCCGTTGTTAACCAAACAAAATAATTCAGTTTTCCTTTGCTTTTCATTCCCATTACCATTCTAATTACCATTCCACCATGATAACCAAACGTGACCTTAATTCTTGATATTCTCTCTCATCAAGTATTAAAACTCAAACTTTCTCACTCTAATTTCTAATTATATTATCTCTCTGCTCACGATGTCCATTAATAGAAAGAAGAAGTGTTCTTCTCTTTCTTTCATTTTGATGAACCAAAACCCCAACATGATTTTCTAATAAACTTTTCCGCATAGAAACTATGGAAGAGCTATTTATCTCTTCAATTGTTATCATAAAGATGTTGGCTCACTAACACTAAGGATGCGTCTGGTAAAGTTTTTCATTTACTGTTTTTCGAAAGAAAAAAAATGAAAATGAAAACTGTACTTTTGGTTTCAGTTTTGAAATCCAAAAACGCCTCTGGTAGGTTAAGTGAAAAATATCACAAATTGTAATTTTCCTATTATTTTTTCTATCGTAAATTTTTAATTTGATAAAAAGTGGGTAAATAATTCAACACAAATAATTATCAATCAACTCATAATTAGAAATAAAAACTCATAGTAACTCATAATAATTCACAAATAAAATCTTTCAAAAGAAAAAAAAAAAGGGAAAAAATAAAAAATTAATAAAGGAGATGTTGATCTACTCTTAGAGAAGCAGATCGGCAGCACTAAGGCCGAAGAAGGTGAGATCTTCCTCCGGCAACGTCGATCTGGTGAAGAAAGAAGAAGTATTCGAAGAGAAGAGGCAATCTAAGAGACGTTGAAGGAGAGAAGAAAAAAAAAATGTTCATTAAGTTTAAGTTGTTTTATGTGTTTTTCAATTTTAATACTGATATTGTTTTTCATTTTATTTTTATTTTTTCAAAACAAATAAAACACCGTTAACGAACGCTTTCGAAAACATGAAATGAAAACACCTTCAAAATCTTGTACCGGACAGCCCCTAGGCTTAGAGGCTTATTGTAAATCGGACATCATAATTACATCACAATTACAACGTCAATGTTAGAATAAAAATTTTAAAATGATAATTTTTAATTAAAAAATGAAAATATTTATTTTGAATAATTTCTAAATATTATCACTTGAGTAAAATTTGGCAAAAGATAAAAGAGAAGATTGAGGGTAAATCAATCACGTCAAAATTTTGAGAAAAAAAAAATTGTGGATAAATAAATCTCATAGGCACCTTCTTGGAAACCAATTTTAACTTCTGCAATCCCTCAAAAATCCCAACACCAATTTTAGATTGCTTGTTTCCAGAGAAAATTTTATTGTGTTACGAAGGTGATATAACATTGTTTTATATAACTGTTACTTTCTGATGTTGAACACAACTCCATTGGCGATAAATCATTTTATCTCTAGTTCACTTTTTATTTTTGGGATGAATATCTGATGAACTTTTGAATTAAATTGTCAGTCAAGACCAGAGAGAGAGAGAGAGAGACTTGAGCAGTTGAGCGTGAAAAGAGAGAGAGACAATAGAAGATTGGGTTCAAAAATTTTTTGTCACTATTTCAGCCTGTTTTTGTAAGAATATCACTGGTTTACTAATTTAAGTTTAAAAGGCACCTATTTAGGTGATTAGACAAAAATACCCTCATTTTGTCTGTTTGTGTCTTTTCAAACGTGGAGAGAAAAAAGTTGAGAGAGAGAGAACAGTGGAGAGAGAAAGCATTGTTGCAAGAAATCCGACTGTAAATCTCACGACGAACTCACCGGCGGTGGTGCTACAATCCTAAAGTCGACGAGAACCTGCAACTGACAGTTTTTATGTTTTGATTTCGTTTTTGCTCTTGATAGATTGTGGTTCTAGGTTAGTTTAGGTTTAGTTTAAGGTTTGAATTTATAAAAAAGTTGTGTAGAAGACGATGAAGATCTGGGTTTTCGAGCCTTTTGAACTTTTCCCGTGACTTTTTGAACTGTTGCCGTGAGTTTTTGAACTGTTGCCGTGAGTTTTTAAACTTTTCTCGTGACTTTTTGAATTGTTGCCGTGACTTTTGATACACTTCCCGTGACTTTTGAAACACTTCCCGTGACTTTTCGTGACCTTTGAAACCCTTCCCGTGACTTTTCGTGACTTTTGAAACACTTCCCGTGACTTTTAATATAGTTCCCGTGACTTTTAATACTATTCCCGTGACTTTTAATACAGTTCCCGTGACTTTTACTATAGTTCCTGTGACTTTTTAGTTCCCGTGATATACAGTTCCCGTGACTTTTAACTTCCCGTACTATACACCTCCCGTGACTTTTTTATATCTGGGTTTTCAGCCTTTTGTTCCCGTGACTTGAACTGTTGCCGTGAGTTTTTACGTGAGTTTTTAAACTTTTCTCGTGATAGTTCCTGTGACTTTTAATACACTTCCTGTGACTTTTAATACTGTTCCCGTGACTTTTAATACTGTTCCTGTGACTTTTACTATAGTTCCCGTGACTTTTACTACAGTTCCCGTGACTTTTAATACTGTTCCTGTGACTTTTAATACACTTCCCGTGACTTTTAATACACTTCCCGTGACTTTTCATACACCTCCCGTGACTTTTCATTCACTGGTCCAGCCTTTTTCCGTGACTTTTAATACAGTTCCCGTGACTTTTACTACAGTTCCCGTGACTTTTACTACAGTTCCCGTGACTTTTAATACTGTTCCCGTGACTTTTAATACACTTCCCGTGACTTTTAATACACTTCCCATGACTTTTCATACACCTCCCGTGACTTTTCATTCACTGGTCCAGCCTTTTTGTTCGAGCCTTTTCAATTAGATTCAAAATTCACACAACTAGCTTAAGGTTTATGAAAGACTCTGAGAACAAATGAAAAGGAACCCAGCAATGGAGCTCGACCCCCGAATGCGTCTGCGTAGCGCCACAAAACTAATTATCCAATGAAGTTGCATTGATAATGTTATGGTGTTCAACCTCCATAGGAGGTCTGTTATAGAGGAAAGTGAAAGAATAAAATATCAGAAAACTTCAAAGTAAGAAAGATAATGTGTAAAGTAAAGGCAATTTTGGTAGTTCACCATAATAGGTGCCTTTCAAACTTAACTTATTAAAGCAATGACTTTGTCACCAAATCAGTTCAAAAAGGTGACATTTTCCACCATTTCCACATAGAAGATTATATATATATATATATATATACAGTCTTTCAATTATCAGTTCGAACTGACAAAAGTTATATCAGTTCTTTGTATGTGGGCCACTGGATTTAAATACTTTGACTGACAAGTACATACAGCCAAGTCAAAGTATTTAAATCCAGTGGCCCACATGCAAGGAACTGATATAACTTTTGTCAGTTCGAACTGATAATAGAATTTCTGTATATATATATTATATATATATATTTGAAGGTAATAGACAATAGAAGATTTAGAAGAGGGATCATGTGAAGAGAAAATTAGAGAGAGAAAGTGTGGGTTTTAATGCAGGGTGAGATAAAATATTGAGAATTATGTGGAAAGAGATAGAAGATGAAGTGAGTACGTAGTTCCAAACTTCCAAATGTTTTCACAAGTTTTTTTTTTTTTTTTTTTTTTTGATATGAGTAAATCCTAACCTTTAAATTCCTTCTAATTTAACAACGAACCCTTTTCGGTATCAATTTTATTTAGGGTTAATTGCACTAACTTACCCTTGCTTTATTGGATATAGCAAGATTTCACAAAGATACTCTAAATTAACACAAACACCCCTTTCCATCAAGTCAATCTGTTAACTTTAACGGTTGACTAATTTTGACCATTGGAAAGCCAAATATACCCTTACCACATCATCTCAAACATAAAATATTTTTTAATTAAAATTGAAAAATCAAATATTAAAAAAAAACAAAAAACAAAATAATCTACCAACGGTGGAGCATGAAACAATAGATATTTGACGATCTCCTGGTTACCAGAAGATATCTTCTCCTACTTGGAGATCGATCTCATGCAGTTCACAGAGGAGGCTCCTCCGCGAAATGAGAAAGTTTCCACATGCGGTCGATATATTATTATTATTATTTTTTTAATTTTATTTATCAAATTTTATTTTAAAATATTTTATGTCTGGGATGATGTGGCATGGGTATATTTGGTTTTCCATAGGTCAAGGTTAGTCAACCGTTAAAGTTAACAGACTGACTTGATGACAGGGGATGTTTATGTAAATTTAGGGTATCTTTTTTGAAATCTTGCTATATCCAATAAAGTAAGGGTAAGTTAATGTAATTATCCCTTTTTTTAATTATTGAAACCTTGACGCAGCGGGCCCATTTTCAGACCACTACAGAAACAAAATTTTTCTTCCCCAAAATGAACCTTCGACCTCCCCAAACCTAGCCACATTTCATCATCTCTTTGTCCAGGAATAATAATCTCCCTTTTTAAAAAGTTGTGAATAAGTATTCCATGAATCTTCAACGGTTGTGGCATATCCAAGTAATTAGCAAACGGGCTTTCCTTAAATCTTTGCAGCATGCCACAACTTTATATGTGTTGGGCTTTTTTTTCTGAAGTAATTTGTGATGTGTTATTGACCTACTTTTGTTTTTCAATTTATAATTTACAATACAAAAATTATATTGGTTAATTATTTATCCAATTTGTTTTATAGTTGTTATAATATTAAACAAAATGAAAAAAAATTGATAATTCAAATTTTGATATTTTTCGATTAACTTACCAAACGCGTTTTTTCCATTTTCAATTTTAGAATATGACTTTCAGTATCTGCTAATAGACGCGTTTTCAAATTTCGAAATTGAAATTAAAAACACTTGTTAACCGAAAAGTTACAATGAGGTTGATTTCCAATTAATACTTTAAAACCATAACCTGGGAGGTCACGGTTGTAAGGGTACCACCTAGTACTGCTTTATTCTTAATAAATGTAGACAAGTTTTATCAAAACACAACGGGTTGGTTTAGGTACGGGTTGCCAACCTTACAGTGATTGGTTTAGGTCCGGGTTGCCAACCTTAAGTGATTGGGCCCAACCTACCCAATAAAAATTGTGTATAAATGATTGGGCCAATTTTTCATTTTCGGTCGAAAGTAGAGCGGACCATTTGTTTGGGCCGAGTTTTTGAAGTCGAAGAGCTTTACGACTTGTCGTTGAAATGGTGGTCTTCTCCTTGAAAATCAAGGCTTCTTTGGTAGGATTCACCGCTCTTGAACCATTTGCAGGGACCGATGATCCCGACTTCCCATACTATTTCAAGGTTAAGTGTTTCTGCCACGATCCCTTAACTCTCACTTCCAATTCGATTCGGTTTGAATTAGGTTTTTATTTATTTTTTGTGAATGTAGTTGCTCTGTACGAAGTGCCAGAGCTTGAGCGACAATGAACTATGCTTCATGCTCAATGGTGCTTGTAAGGTGTCCTACCAGGTGAGTTGAGTTTTCCTTTTATATTCATTGTAAAATTAGGGTTTTATCTGATTGAGTAATTGTTAGACTGATTTGAAGTGTATTTGTTTTGAAATTTGATATTTGTTAGACTACGATGTACTTATATGTATTTGAAATTTGATATTTCTTGGAACTTCTCTAAATTCCCCTCTGAATTTAGTAATGTTGTGGATAGAATTTGGAGTTGGTGTCTGTACCTCCAGCAATCATTGTTTCCACAGTGCTTGAATAGTTCTTCACCTTTTATCTGATATTGTGGTTATCTATGGAACACAGTGACTTAAGAAACAAATGAGAGCCTCATCTTCAATAAGATGCATTCTAGTTGTGCCTTTAGGGGTGTCAAATTATTAAGGAGGGCAACTGATTCAACCACAAGTGCATGCGTAAAAAGGAAAAACATGACATAAAGAGAAGACAGATTTGTAACAAGAAAATGTATGTTAAGTTAACAGGGCAGGAATGACTTGTTACTTGTTAGTATATGCTTGTGAACCTAATAGACCTTGTTTGAAATACTCTAATCTTTGTACCAGTTTTCTAATCAGATAATGAAGTTATTATTGTTCTTATGAGTTGAAAATCATCCAGTCTTCACTTATAAAGCTTTTATACTATATGTCTATATGAAATGAACTCTTTAGCTGACAACCTTTTGATAGTGAGGAGGAAGAATAAACAAGGGCCTCTAGGAATTTCACACTTAATATCATGTCTTAGTTTCGTGCTGGATTATTTTATATCGGTGCTTGGTATCTCTGAATTTGGGAAAATCTGTCTGTCATGTTGCATATCAGATGTTTTTATTGAAGTGGAACATCTGTGTATATATCTCCTAAAAGGTTAAATTATTTGGACATTTGTTGGAAGGCTATGTTTAATGTATAATTATCAGGACATGTGACTAAAAATCAGGAGCTTATAATTTTAGGTAAATAAATTAATTTGTTTGCCCTTTACTGAACTCTGGTTGGAGTAATTCTGGCTCCCCTCACTTTTATCCCGCAGAAAAGCAGTAGCTCTCAATTGTAAAAGATATTTAAAGGTTCATTATCCCTATATAGCATCCATTTCTATCTAACTTTTGGTATTTTTGATTTCATTAGTGCCGTTACTGTGGTGCTC
This sequence comes from Acer yangbiense, assembly GCA_008009225.1. Classification (NCBI taxonomy): domain Eukaryota; kingdom Viridiplantae; phylum Streptophyta; class Magnoliopsida; order Sapindales; family Sapindaceae; genus Acer; species Acer yangbiense. Next base: position 27,212,901 of record CM017762.1, on the reverse strand, counting down.
GTGGTACTGTCTCCATGCTACCTGATTACGGAGAACCACACACACATAAACACAGTCTAAAGAATGAGCCAACTACCTTGATGCTGTTCAATTGTGAAGGGTTTGAGCCGTCTGACTTTGTTTTTGCGGGAGGATGGAAAGCTATGGCGGTATGCTTTTTGCGTTATATTTATGTGTGTGTGTGTGTGTGTGTGTGACTGTGTTCTATTTTTTTTTTTTTCCTTCCTTTTTTTGCTTATAACACTGTTCTTTGTGGTTGTGATGCAGGAGAATGTTGTTTGCGAAGATGTCAATCTCAGCGCGGGTCAATTTGTGATTTCTAATGAGGACAAGCCTGACCACAGAATTTTTAAACTCGAGGCGTTCTTTAAGGTGGTCCCTCCTCGTTTTCTGTAGAGGTGTGTTGCTCTGTAATTGTTAATTGAACGATGTTTGTGTCTGAATTGAAAATTCCAAAGGGCCATAATTGCTTGCAAATTAAGCAGAGATTCAATAGAAACATTAAATTATACATAAATTGAAACAATTTCCGGTCGGAAACTATACCCGAAAAAGGGTTCAATCAGTTAGCAATAGTATAAATCATATAACTCACTCAACTACAAATATTCAAATTAGATATTACAAAGCAACTGGAAATTGATTGCTTATACATTGGGTTTTTCAATTCGTATGTTGCTCTGTTTTGTTCAGTTGATTAAATTTCATTGAAATTGCAGGTGACTGAAGACTACATCTCTTCTGGTTGGGATGGCTGGTGTTTTTTACTTGAGCGGACTCTTCACCACTATATGCTTGAGCATGTATATGCATATTATAGTATTTTAGATTGATATGAGAACTGGTAGCTTTAGATTGAGGCATTACAAGTATATACATATAGTATGAATATGAGAATTGCATTAGCAAGTGTATGTGAGATTTCTGCCAACTATAGTTAATACCTTTTTTTGAAAAGTAACTGTACTTAATACTTGGTAGGGTATATATGCTATAACTGCTCAGTTTTCTATATTTTATTTTCATTGGTTTTAGATTCAAAAAACTGTGTCATTGCTCATTAGCTTAATTCAAGTGAATTTCATACATTTCTCGTCAAAATCTAAAAAATTATGGGGGTTGGTTAGTAGTTGCTGTTTCAGGGAAGACAACAGGGAAGAACGGGTTTTACACTCACCGAGTTGAGAGTTAATACTTTAAGATGAACTCTTCATCCGTGGGAGTAGTACTAGTAACTTATACAGTTGTTAGGTTTTGAAGGCTTTATTAGGATATGTTGGTTGGCTTCTTCTCTTTTGCTTTGGTTTGTAAACACTGTTTCTACTTTCTAATTCAATATTGCATTTGCCAAAGATAGGTTAATTATACAAGTTTAAGAGGCTGTTGGGATTCTTTTTCATTTAAAGTTGTGGTTAAATGTGGGATGAATTATGAATTTTATTGATGAATTTTGTGCATCATAAACATTTCTCTAATTGTTTGCGTCTCTTCAAATGAGTGTTGTGTACATGACATACCAATTCACTGTCAAACTAGATGCATTCTAAATGCCTTATTTTGAAAAAGTTGAAATTGTAAATTGGTTTCTTTTCTTCCAAATTGTTTTCTTCACCTTATATTTCAACATCTCTACCATACGTTTTGAATGAATGTTGTCAGTTTTTATCTGTACTATTTTTATTTTTACTTTTCTTGATTCAACCAGAAATTAAAAGCCAAGTTTTTTTTTTTTCTCTTAGAAATAAATTTACTATTCAAAGGAAGCCTAGATTTTGAAAAAATCCCTAAAAAAAATGAAAAGAAGAAATCTTTGGGGGTACAAAATGCAAACTATTTTATTGATATATCTTTTTTTTTTTTTTTTCCTTTCATTCTTTTCTTTTGTTTCGATGGCCGATTTGGTAGCTGATTTTTTGTTTTCAAACTATAATTTGAGACTAAAGTGATGTGGTTTTCAGTGTTTTTTTTTTTTTTTTTTTTTTCAAAAAACAACCGGTGAATGGATTCCTTCCATTTTGTATCTCGAAAAATGAAAATAACCTTTTAAAAACAACATCGAACGACTCCTGAATATTTTGCAATGAGACCAACACAAAGAAAGCAAATTTCTGATTTTAATTGAATTATGTATTATGATTGGCCACAACCCATAGATTTGGACGATGGAGATTAAGAATTTTTTATTTTTTTTAAAATATCTTTTGTATTATATAAATATTTAAATTATTTTATTTTATTTTTTTTGTGTTGACACGCTGCATTTTCTTTGTTTAAAGACAAACATATATAAAGACCATGAGCACTAAAAATGGAAAGACAATTAAAAAAACCAATAATTCGGAAAACATAGGGACTAAATTGATAATCTCCCTTGAAAAACCATTACTTTACTCTCAAATTATAGTTGAAAGTCAAAATCAACTAACATAATAAAAAAAGTCATCAAAATCAGCCATCAAAACCAAAGAAAGGAAAAAAGGTGAAAAAAGAAAAAAGAAAAAAAAAGAAAAAGAAGATATTATCAATAAAATAGTTTTCATTTTTTATATCCAAGGATTTTTTTTTTCTTTTTCATTTTTTTAGGGATTTTTCCTTCCTTGGTAATCCTTACTCATGTTTTTTTGGGATATTATTATTCCGCCCCATGACGTTTGCATTATCGTCATTTTACCCCCTCTAGTTTTAGAATTAGCCATTCCCCCCTTGTCGTTATCCAACAGTTAAAAAAGTCAACAAAACTGAGTTGACTATTAAGTGTTAAGGGTAGTTTGGTATTTTAATAAAATAAATGATTAAAACAGAAAAAAAAAATTCTAATTAAACAAAAACAAAACAAACAGTAAATAATGAAAGAGAATAAACCAGAAAAAAAAAAGTTTCCTTTTTAACAAAACAGATCAGGCGTTCGCAGCGCCATCTCTGGTGGGAGCGGCTCGATGAAAGCCTCACCCTCTCTCTCCTCTTCCACCTCTCTCGCTGCTACCACCGTCGCCACCATTATCACCTCTCACTTACCTCTCTTCTCTCTTTCTTCACAACCACCACTCTCATCGATCTTTTTTTTTTTTTTTTTTTTTCTTATTCTCTTCTCTTCATTGGATGCTTTGGTTTTGTTTGAGTGGGATTGATGTTTGGTGTTCGGATTTTAGATAGATGATGGTTTTGGATTTTAGTTTTTGATTTGGCAGTGATTGTTTATAAAGGTGGTGATGATTTTGTGGTTTGATTGGCTTTGATCTCGACGGCGACGGTGGTGGACAAGAGGAGATCAACGTTTGTAGTTGTGATTTCAGTGGGTTAGGATTAGGGTTTGGTGTTGGAGAAAAGATGGTGGTGAATATGGTGATCCGTGAAGATGATGAAAGAGAAAATTAGATTTGTTTAATTTAAGAGCAATGTTGTTGACAATCTATTAAATTTCCTTTTACACTCCATTTTTTTTTTTTTTTTTAAAAATTATATGACAATTTTATCCTAATTAAAATTACTAACAAATAAAAAGAAATTCTAAATACACTATCGAACAATTTTGCTAGAGTTCAATTTTTTTTTTTTAATCTTATTTCATTTCTCAAACCCTAAAACTTTTTTTTTTTTTGATATCATTAAAGTTTTATTTGATTCCGAAGTGATGAGAATGATTTACAACAAGAAACAAACAATTCTTTTTAAAGTGTGATTTTTACTGATTTTTTATTTGCATATACAAATAACAAGAACAAAAAAATTACAGATTTTTTTCCAAGTGTTGTTGACTTAATATTTTTGAAAAAAAATTCAAAAACTTAACAACCCTTTTATTTGCCGTTTTTGACAAGACGATGAATGAATGAATAGTCTTCTCCCTCAAATCATAATCATGGATTATGACAATTTCAGTATTCAATTAAATAATAATAATAATAATAATTTTGAAACAAATTGATTTTAATAAAAAAATTAGGATTTTATGATGAAGTGTTTTCAAAAAAGGAGTATTAACGGATAAAAAGGGTAATTTTGAAAAAAATAAAGTGTATTTAGATTTTTTTTAAATTTAAGTTTTTATAATGAAGTGTATTTTGAAAAAAAAAAAAAGTGTGAAAACAAAAAAAAAACTTATATTGTAAAGAGAAAATCTATATTTTAAATATTTTTTTTAATAATAGATCTTTTGTAATTATCGCTTTACGCATTATTGTTTTTACCTTTAAATTGTGTCAAGGGTAAAGGAGACTTTTAATTTTTCCAACTAATCAGTAAAGGGTAATTCTATCTTTTTGCCTACTATCAGTGTCAGACAATAACGATTGTTGAAGGTTGATAACGACAAGGGGAAATGGCTAATTCTGAAAATAGAGGGGATAAAATGACAATGATGCAAACGTTAGGGGGCAAAATAATAATATCCCTTTTTATATTGGGAAGAAATAAATAACAAACAAATTTGTTTTTCCTCCCTCATATTGTAATGCTTATAATTACAAAGAAAACTCCCAAAAAATCTATGGTCCTCGAAGACTCTGTAAGGATTCCCGTTTTGTTGATTGGCTTATTTCGTGGTCAAACCACATGTTGGGGTTTTGAATGTAAGGGTAGTCTAAGTGTTTGGTGTTGAAGATCAAAGGCCCTTCCATGACCTCAAGATACAAGCACGCCAAAGGTATAATCTCTTGTGCTTGTTTTTCTTTGAAGAGATTTAGTAGCACACACACACTTAGCATTCTTGCTATGATTGCATACTTGCTTATTTTTATGTGCATCTCTTCACATGTCACTTTACACACTAGCACTTTGGTTGATATATCTTGTTGTGTGTATATGTGCCTTATAATTCGTTTCCCGACATTGTTCGGAAACGTCCGCACTTGCACTAATTAGTGCTTGGTTTCGCGCGAAGACCGCCTATGGAGAATGCCCTTGGCTTCTCCTTGGTTTTCACCATTGTTGGTGATCGGCGGTTATGATCGGCGGCCTGGCCGCCGAATGAAACCGCCGTTTCAGTCCAGATTGGTCTGAAGCAATTATGCGGTCCAGATCGGCGGTCACGACCGCCGTTCGAAACCGCCGTTCATACCTGATCGATTTTAATCTCTCGGGTTTGATTCGGCGGTTGGATCGGCGGTCACGAAACCGCTGAATGAAACCGCCGTTAATGCTCTGTTCTTCACGAGCTCAATTCGGCGGTCGTCATCGGCGGCCTGGCCGCCGATTGAAACCGCCGAACGGTGCGTTTCAGGGGCAATAGTGTCTTTTCACATGCCCAATTCTTGATGTCTATAAATATCTTGTTTTCTCAATCTCTGAATAAGTTCTTTGACTCTTAAGAACCCTAATCTTCAAAGATAGATTTTGAGAGAAAATCAAATCAAGAACTCAACTTTAACCACTCAAATCAAACCCCTTTTGCATCAAGTTTCATATTGCATCTCCTATATCTATATAGAGTGCATCCATGTATGGGTTTGCATCATCACAACTTGCTTGGTAAGATTTTGATTAATTTCATCTTATTGTAGTATTTTAAATACCAAGCCATCTCTTTTAAATTACTTGTATGTTTTAGATCATATGCTAAATACAAGAAAAGAGATTATTTGTGATGAATTGATTGAGTGTTGTTTTTGATAGATATCTAGGTTTTTATAATCTATGATTATCTATGCTATTTGACATGTCATTTAGCAATTGATATCTAGGGTTGATTTAAATTGAATATATCATCATCCTAGATAAGCATTTAGAGTACCCTAGCTCTTATTGCATTTATTGAATATTCATATATATTCACATAGGGTTGTATTCTCTTCAAAGAGAAAGTAAGTCTTGTGTGTAGCATCCGGATTAGGTTGCTTAGAACGCAAGCAAATTGGACTAGAGCCGCTGTAAAAGGCCCGCGTGGTAGATTAGAGGGTGCTCACGCCAAGAGTAGTGTATCAGGGGATATCACTAGGGATTGAACCAAGAGTGGCGATTGGTAGTGTCCATAGCCTGAGGTTATCTAGGGTGAGAGTCCGAGAATCACTTGAGGGTGTAACCGTCTTTTCATATAGTGGATTTCGAGGTCCGAGTGTGGCGCACTTAACAGCCCGTGGTTTTTCCCAGTGGTTGGGTTTTCCACGTATACATCAAGTGTCATTTACTATTTCCGCATCTTATTACACTTGTATGTTTTGTTGACTTGCTAGGGGTATTTTCGTAAAATTGACTTGCATGCGAAAATTGGGTAACAATTAGATAAAATCTATTCACCCCCCCTCTAGCTTTATATTGATAAACACGCCTCTAGGACTTTCAGACTCATTGACCACTGACAGAGTCATATTCTGTATAGAATTTGTTTGTCAAAAGATATTTATAAAGAACCTCGGAATCAATGTTCTAGTAAAGGCTAGGCGCTAGTCGGGCGGTAGCCTAGCATCTATAGCCCCTAGGTGCCCGCCTAGACAGTTGATTTTTTTATTTTTTATTTTTTATTTTTCTATTTGTTACTTTACTTTTTTTAATTTCTTTTTTAAATCGCATCAGGTACTGGTCTACCGCCAGTCTGCCACTCACTATCATTAATGATGGCCGGATCCTCTTTTCAAAACCTTTTCCCCATAAATGATATTTTATATTATTTTTCTTTCTTTTCCTAATAAACCTCCATAATTATATTCCAATTTTCAAGGCACATCTAATTTTCAACCCAGACTATTACTATCTCTCTATCTCTCTTTTCATCGTTCAACTTCTTTTCAATTTCCAGATTTCAATTTTTTTTTCCTTAATCTTATCATCTTCTTCTCGAAAAACCTAATCTCCATAATCATATTTTAATTTTCAACACATACACTCTCTGTCTCTCTCTTCTTCCCTCTCTTCACAAAGTAGACTCATGTTTTTATTTTCTTTTCTTTGAAAATTATTTTCATCTTCTTCTGAGTTTTTTTTTTCTTTTTCCGCGGTGAATTGTGTTAGATCTAGACACCGGGCATTTGGGTTTTATTCTCCGGCGCCTTCTGAAGCTTCTGGTCGGGGTGGTGACGACCCACTCGCCAGCGGTAGTGATCTTTTGGAGATGGTTTGACCGGTCAAAGGGCTTTTGTCGACGGTGAGTTTTGGAACGACTAGGCGAAGTCAATGAGTTTGACTCTGATTAGCCCAATTTTTCAGCCTAATCGATTGATTTTTCCAATCAAAATTGGTCAATTTTCTTCCAGTCGCCTAATATGGTAGATTTGGCCGAAACGGGACGGCCGACGTCTGCCTAGCGTATAGGCGGCCAATTTTACCGTATTTTCGAACATTGGTCAGAATGTGCTCAAAATGTTTCCTCAAAACAAGTATAATAGCAAGTGAGGTATCGTTCCACAAGGATCGGAGGTAATAATTACTAGATTAAGATTTAATAATACTAGTAAGCATGAAAAGTAAATTTTCAATGGTTGGTTTTGAGAATTTAGCAACTGAAATGCAAAATACAGTTTGAACTAATTAATCTAAAATGCAACTATTAGCAAGAGTGCGGTGTGAAAAGATATGAGATGGATGCGAGAGTCAATGCAATTCACACACGAATAATGGGCAATCCATTTAATCTTTCAGGAATCGATTTGATCTTTTTAGGGCCAATCTACCTATAAGTGTGGTTTGTAAAACCACTTGATTCTCACCTACAACCAAACTATTGGTGTGCTAGGTTGAGTGTAGGGAAAATCCTCTTTAAGACTAGATAGATTAACTAGCCGGGATGTCTTGGATTGATGTGCTCACAATCCATCCCTTCCATTCAAGAGAGCTATTTGAAATTGACATCTGGACTTAGGTTGAGACTTGATGTGCCTACTCAACCCAAAAAGACATCTTATGTTTTGAAAATTAACACCTAACTTAAATTGAGAGTTGATGTGCGTACTCAATCCAAGAAGATATCATAGACCTTTCAAATCATATACTTGAAAATTAACATATCTAACTTAATTGAGAGTTGATGTGCCTACACAATCAAGAAGATATCATGTTCTTTTAAAAGCTCAAATTGACTCAACACCTACTCAATTGAGAGTTGATGTGTCTACTTAATCAAGAAGATATCAAGTACTTTAAATTACTCAAATCAATTTGACATCAAAGCTTGAATTAAGAGTCGATGTGCCTACTCAATCCAAGATGATATCAAACACTATGAAGCACAATGAATGAAACTAAAATAGATCAAACACAAAAGAATCTATTTTGACAAAGGTCGTTTGTGGGTGGAAATTCGTTTGCCAAAAAAATATTTATAAGAACCTCAACAATGCCTCAAATGGTTTCGAAAACACAAGTATGACGGCAAGTGGGGTTTCGTCCATAAGGATTAGGGCTAGTAATGACTAAATTGACACTTTAGTAATAGCTATGCAATAAAAGTAAATGATGATGATTGGTGTTTTGAATTATGAATAAAGCTAAAACTAATAATGCAATGACTAACTAAAATGCAAATGGTGTGAAATATATGATACAAGGACTAAGGAGTTGATGAACTCATAAACAAACAATGGGCATGTAGAACTCACATTAAAGTACATTTAATCCAGTGTAATCAACCTAGGGTGTATAGTTTTGGCCACCCAATTGAGACTATCCGCAAGCCTGGTGGCCATAGGCCATCTGCATCCCAGGTCCCAGGCCAGCCATATATATATTTTTTATAAAATTGCCATGGGTGGGGATCGAGTCAAGGATCTTGAAAAAGAGGTTGTGTGACTTAATCATTTAACTATAAGTATAACTTTGTTAAGTTATGCATATTTTAATATCTATATTGTTTAATACGTTTATTTATTTATTTTAATTTTGTTGTAAAATTGCGCAATAAATGGGAATCAAACCAAGTTTCTTATGGAAAAGGTTGTGTAACTTAACCATTTCACTATAAGTTTAGCTATCTTTAGTTTTGCATGTATTAATATATATTGTTTAATATATATATATATATATTTTAAAAGCTGTTGGCAGGCCTTAGTCTAGCAGGCGGCCTTATGCAGGCCTCGGCCTAGCCTACTTATGGGCCAAGTCGTGCTAAGTCCGGCCTGCCAAGCCAAGCCCATTTTGCCTCCACTAATATTGACACATCTCACGTACCAACATCAATTGGAAAAAAATTTGGAAAGCCTAGCATTACTCTTTTATTTATAAGCATTTAGGTTGCGTTTGGTTGGCTGGAAAGCAATGTAATGGAATGGAAAGGATTCCATTCTCAATGTTTGGTTGGTTAAGATCTAATGGAATGGGCATTCCATTAGAATGGTGTTTCCACCATTTTAGTGGAATGGGCTTTCCATCCAAAAACCAATGGAATGCCCATTCCATTCCAAATTAAAATTTGTATTCCATAAATACCCTCATATGCCCCAACTCCATTCCAAAAATACCCTCCTTTCCAAAAATAATATATTATTATTATATATTATATTAATGATATATAAATATATATTATATAAAATATATATGTATTATATATTATATATATATACATATATTATTATCATATATTGTATTAATGATATATAAATCTATATTATATATATTATTATTATAATATATATAATGATATATAAATATATATAATATATATATTACATTATTATATATATTATACTATTATATATTATATATTATATATTATATTATTACATATATTATATATGTAATATATATATAATATAATATAATATAATATATATATATTATATATATATATATATATTATATATTATATATTATATAGTATATTATATATATTATATATATTATATATATTTATATTTATATAGACTATATAATATATATATATATATATATATTATTATAATACATATATTATATATATAATATGTTATATATAATAATAATAATAATAATAATATATAATATTATATATAAATATGATATTATATATACTTTTATATTTTATTATTATTATCCATAATATATCATGTTATTATGAATGTTCTATAATTATGGGTATTTTGGTCAAAATACAGTTAACTCCATTCCATTCCATTGTTAACCAAATAAAATAATACTGATTCAGAGACTAATTCTAAAGTTCCAACCAAACAAAAAACTCAGTTTTCTTTCCTTTCCATTCCCATTCCCATTCCCATTCCCATTTCCATTTCAATTCCTATTTCAATTACCATTCCACCATGTAACTAAACGTGACCTTAGGTGGTGTTTGATTGGTGGAATCAAACATGGAATGGGAAAAGGAATCCTCTTTCCATTGTTTGGTTTGCACAAAGTGTCATGGAATGAGGATTCCATTCCATCGAGGATTCCACCAAAATGGTGGATTAGGATTCCTACCTCTTGAGGTCGGAATCCGGATTCCTCTCTCACTAGAATGTTATATTTATCAATTTAACTTGCAAATAAAAAAAAATCAAAAATCAAAATTTAAAAAAAAAACTAGAAAATAGAGGAGGCCAGTGGCCTCCTCCTTCGTAACCGACAACGGCGAGGCCATCGGTGAAGTCTTGTCGTCGCTGTATGATGCCACCGAAGGAAGAAAAGGATCAAATGGTCATTTTGGTTTTGACTGTTAGATTTTGATAGGAGAAGAATAAGACTGAGTTTTATCATTTTTTTTTCTTTTCGTTTCTTTTTTGTGCAGGGTCGGCTTTACCCTTAAGCGACTTAGGCAACTGCCTAAGGCCTCAAATTATTATTATTATTATTATTATTTATTACTTGTAGATAATTTTTGGAGGCCTCGTAAAATCTAGCCATAAAAGATATAAGGCTTCCTAAAGATAAGGAAACAAATTATTGTTTAATAAATTTTAATTCTTTTTTATAAATCAACAACTTCTAAGTTCTAATGCTTTTTTTTTATCAAAAAAAAATAATAATAATCTACAAATTAATAGTTTCCTAGTTCAAAAAAAAACCTGTAAATACTTTTCTAATTCCGAAACACTTCCTTAACATGTTTTAATCAAAGTATAATTTGACAACTTACTCCTATTTTTTTCTACTAATTTTCTACTCATTGATACTGATGTTATATGTTTTCACTTTTCACTTGATTGAAAATTGAATGTCAATAGTCTGAGTTCTTTGAAAGCAACAATTGTTGGATGAATAGTTCTTTTCCAGGTTCTATTGTTCTAAAATTTTCTAAATTAGTTGTTCTATTTTTAAATTTTTTATTGTTAATGTTTTAGTTCATTGTTTTTAGTTATTTCATTGTTTGCTAGATTTCAATATATAAGGCCTCATTAAAGGTTTTCACCTAAGGCCTCCAATACCGTTGAGCTGCCCCAGCTGTTATGAGAATGAAGAAAAGTATGACTATTTTTATATTTGAACTTTGCGACTTCTCTAGAAAAGGCCTTTTTTTTTTTTTCTTTTTTCTTTTTTAAGAGTAAGAGCATCTCCAATGCAAATATGCATTTGGAGAGAATTGACTGTCACATATGATAGATAGTTAAAAAGTTATCTAACTTCAATATGGAGATGATGTGGTAAAAAAAAAAGTTAGAAAATATGGAGTTGAGTTTTTAATTCTTGAAACTCTCCTAGAAATGATGACTAAGATTTCTAACTCTACCAATAATATTAGAGCTCATTTAATAGTAAAATAAAAGAGGAGAGAGAGTGAAATAATTGTTTTATTATGATTGGTCATAAAATGGATGCATATTTGATTTTAAATAATTGTATTGGTGATGTGAATATGCATTTCTCTAAAAAAATTTCAAAAATGGGTCTATAATGAATAAAAATGCTGATGTGACTATTTAGAAACTCAAAAATGAATATTTACATTAAAGATGCTCTAAGATGTATTATATTTGTAGTTCAAATTGAGAATTGTAATTTAATTAAATTAACGGAGACATGGATGACAAGGCGTGTAACCGTAGGAATTATTATTATTATTAATTTTTTTACAAAATTAATTTTTAAAATTTTTTCTAATAAATTAATTTATATTTTAAAACTAATTATTTCATCTTTTAAAATATTTAAAAAAAGATTCAAAAAATATTATTCCTAATTATTTGGAAAATATTTTTAAATTTTAATTATTTATTATTTAAATATTAATATTTTAATTTAAAATAATATTTTTAATACATCAACATATAAGGGGTAATTTGGTCCAAACATCAAGGATTCCATAATGGATTTCACATTGAAACCAAACAAAGGAATCCATCTAGGAAAGGAATTCCTTTGCTATAAGGATTCCATTCCTAGATGCATTCCTTTCCTAGATGCTTTCCTTTCCACCAACCAAACATAGCATTAGTTCATTCTCTTTTAAGTTATTAGAGTTTAGATTCTTGAGGGGATCATGGTCAATGAGTTTTTGAAGACTATAGATTTTTTGGGAATTTTCATTTGTAATTATAAGCATTACGAATTGTTATTTTGTTCTTCCCAATAAAAGAAAAAAAAAAGTAAAAATTACAAAGGAAGGAAAATCTCTTAAAAAATGAAAAAGAAAAAAAAGATCTTTGGATCTAAAAAATGAAAACTGTTGTAAATTAATGAAGAACAAATGAAATAAATGAAGAACAAAGTGAGTGAGAGAGAGACGAGAGAAGACATATCAGTAACAAATAAAGAAGAGATGCGAGAGAAAGAACTAGGGTTGCACATTGGGGAAATGGGGATGAATATAGGTCCCTCCATCCCCATCCCCCCCCCCCCCCCCCCCCCCCCCCTATTTGGGGAAAATAGGGATGAGGGAGTTTTAGAGGGAGGTCCCCCCATCACCATCCCCATTTCTCCATTTTCCCTGTTTTTCCCCGTTTACCCCGTTTACCCCATTTCCCCATTTCCCCATTTGGTTGAAAATTACAAATTAAATTAAAAAAAAAAAAAAACATTCCATTACAAATGCAAAAGAAAATACATTACAAAATAATGTCAAAGAAAATACATTACAATATATAAATATGAATATTACAAATGCAAAAGAAAATACATTACAAAATAATGTCAAAAAAAATACATTACAATATATAAATATATATATAATTATTTTTATAATATTTTAGGGGAAATGGGGAAATGGGGATGGGGGTACCTCCCCCCATCCCCATTTCAATTTGGGGATGATTTTCATCCCCATCCCCCCCCCCCCCCCCCCCCCCCCCCCCCCCCCCCCCCCCCCCCCAATTTCCCCATTGTAAGGTTTCCGTTTATTGATTGGCTTATTTTGTGGACAAACCACATGTTGGGGTTTGGTTGTAAGGGTAGTTTAGGTGATTAATGATCAAGTTCAAAGGCCTTTTCAAGACCTCAAAGTGATAAGCACGCCAAAGGTATAATCTCTAGTGCTTAGTTTTCATTGAAGAGATTTAGTTGCACACACACACACTTGCAATGTCTGCATATATATGCTTTACTCTTGTATGCATTCTCTTCACATGTCACATTTCACACTTACACCTTGATTGTTGTATCTTGATATGCATTTTGTGTGTCTTGTAATTCGTTTCCCGAATATGTTCGGAAATGTCCGCGCTTGCACGAATGTGTGCTTGGTTTAGCATAAAGACTGCCTACGGAGAATGCCCTTGGCTTCTCCTTTGGTTTCACCACTTTTGGTGAATCGGCGGTTTGATCCAAAAAAGTCTGGAGTCATTCTGCGGTTATGATCAGCGGCCACGACCGCCATTCGAAACCGCCGATCATACCTGATTGATTTAATCTCTCAGGTTTGATTCTGCGGTTGGTTCGACGGTTTTGAAACCGCCGAATGAAATCGCCGTTGATGCTCTGTTCTTCACGGGCTCAATTCGACGGTTGTAAACGGCGGCCTGGCCACCGAATGAAATTGCCGATTGCGCGCTTTCAGGGGTAAACTTTTCTTTTCACATGCTTTGTTTTTGATGTCTATAAATACATCACTTTCTCATATCTCTGAACCTAGCTCTTTCAATACAAGAACCCTAAAGTCTATAGAGAGATTTGTGAGAGAAAAGGCAATCAAGATTGCTCATTTAAACACTCAAAACCATTTTCATATGAATTAAACTTCATCTAGCATTTTCTAGCATATCTAGGATGCTTGCTTGCATGGATCTTTCATCAACACACTTGCTTTGGTAATTAAGTTCTTCACTATTATCATATATAATTAGTGTTTTATTTATTAAAGCATCTCTTTTATTACTTGCATGTTCTTAGATTAATTTCTAATATTCAAGATAGAGATTGTTGTGTTGATATGATTGAGTGTTGTATTGTGATAGCTATCTAGGTTTTTATAATCCATGTTTAGTTAAGCTATTTGACATGTCATCTAACTTTTAATATTTAGGATTGAATTAATTGCAAAATCATCATCCTAGATAAGCATATAGAGTAACCTAGCTCTAAATTGTATTTTGAATATTCATATATTCACTTAGGTTGTATTATCTTTTCTTAGAGAATTAAGTCTTGTGTTGTGACCGGGATTAGGTTGCTTAAATCACAAGCAATTGGACTAGATCCACTTATACCGGGATTAGGTAGGTGTGTGATTATATACCGGGATTAGGTTGTAATCTTTAACACATTTAGTGGATCCGAGGTTCGAGTGTGGCTCACTTACTAGCCCGTGGTTTTTCCCCTGAGGGTTTCCACGTAAATATCAAGTGTTATTTACATTCCACATCATATTACACTTGTTATTTTAGATTGACTATTAGAGGCATTTTCGTAATCTTGACCGGCATTTTCGTAATCTTGACCATACACGAAAATTGGGTAAAATCGATTAAAATCTATTCACCCCCCCTAGATTAACATTGAACACACCGAGTATTTGTTTCACCCATTTTCCCCTAAAAAATTCCCCCCAAATGGGGATGGGGATGGGGATGGGGATGGGGAAGAGGGGAAACGGGGATCCGGGGATCCGGGGGAAAATGTGCAACCCTAGAGAGAACATATAGCCTTTTTATTGATTTTCAAGTCATTAGTTGCATTAACAATACAAAGGCCATATATATAGGCAAACAAATAAGTGGTTCTTATTGCAATTTTCTTTCTAAATAATGCCACCTATTTTACTTAAAGATGAAGCAATTGAAGACAAGCTTCCATGTGGGTTGATGATAATGATCAGAGAAGTCAACGGATTCCACTATGATTTACAAGTGGTGGTGAAATATCTATATAATATCACAATACTCCCCCTTGGATTTTCACCACTTGTATTTTAGTTTGCTAGGAAAAACCCAATGGGACAAAAATCTTAGCAAAAATATACACAATAATCTTCTGGATCAAGTGGTGTAGATGTGTTCATAACTGCCTCATTAAAACCTTTCCGGTAAAACCCAGTGGGATAAAATCCGGTAGAAGGAAAAAGAGTACAATACACATATGTCCATTCAAAATTTTGCTCTCCCTGATTGAACGCTCCCCCTGAACAAAACTTCAACATCAATCCTGTAATTTACAAAGTCGACGCATGCCAATTCCATATACTAGTTTCTCAAAAGTTGATATAGGTAATGCTTTGGTAAACAGATATGCCAGATTATCTATAGAACGTATTTGTTTAACATCAATTTGTCGGTTCTGTCGAAGTTCATGAGTATAGAAGAATTTATGAGAAATATGTTTGGTTCTATCTCCTTTGATATAGCCTCCTCTAATTTGAGCAATACAAGCTGTAATATCTTCAAATATTGGTGTCGGCATTCCTGTAGATAATGAAAATCCACATATATTTTGAATATGATAAATAACTGACCTTAGCCACACACATTCTCGGCTTGTTTTATGAAGTGCAAGGATCTCATAATGATTAGAGGATGTAGCAACAAGAGTTTGCTTTGTGGAGTGCCAGGAGATTGATGTGCCATTATAGGTAAAAATATATCCCGTTTGTAAACGAGCTTTATGGGGATTAGATAGATACCCGACATCACCATAACCAAGTAAACCTGAAAAATTGTTAGATTTTGAATAATATAATCCTAAATCTCTCGTTCCACGAAGATAACGAAAAAGATGTTTAATCCCATTCAAATGCCTTCGAGTTGGTGCTGAACTGAATCTAGCAAGCAAATTTACTGAAAATGCAATATCTGGTCTAGTACATTGAGCCAGATATAATAAAGCACCAATTGCATTAAGATATGGTATTTCAGGACCAAGTATCTTTTTATCATCTTCTGTTTGTTGGAATGGATCTTTCTTAGAATCAAGAGTTCTAATAAGCACATGAGTATTTAATTGATGAGCATTATCCATATGGAATCTTTTCATAATCTTTTCAACATATGTTGATTGATGGATAAGTATTCCGTTTGATTTATGCTCAATCTCTAGGCTGAGACAATATCTTATCTTTCTCATTTCTTTATGAAGACACATGAGTATAATATGATTATTATATCCTTATCTTATCGGATATTCACTAAGACGGTTATACAATATCAGTCCAGATTACAAATACAGATTATGAGATCTCGATTTATATGCTTCTAGCATTTTAAATCCTTCAGGGATTATAAATATCTACATTAAGTGAACCATATAAATGATTAGTATGTTTAGAAGACGTATTTCAAGCCTTTTAAAGGCAGCCAAATTTATCAATAATTCGAAACGTAATCGTATTCATCACTATTGAATACCAAGTTTCTGTGAGAAACCTTGTACTACGAGTCGTGCCTCATATCTTACGATCTCATTTTTCTCATTACGTTTCCATATAAAAACCTTTTAGTATCCAACTAGTTTGACATCTTCAGGTGTCTGGAGAACTATTGGTCTAAATACTTTATGTTTGGCTTATGAAGTCAATTCTTCTTGAATTGCTTCTTTTCATTTAGGCTAATCATGCCTTTGTCTAGAATCATCGATATTATAAGTTTCATAACCATCATTTTAGTAGCTACTGTATTTGAAAATGTATCATTGATGATTGTTTCTTCACTATTCCACATTTCTCATGTATGATTTATAGAAATTTATTAATTCTTATATTCTTGTATCTCTGTAGAGATTTTTTCCATTTTAATGGATTTAGTCATTTCATAGACTCGTGTCTCTTTAGATATATCAGACTCTTATTAAGTTGATTTAGAGAAAGTGGATTTATCTATAACTCGAGCTTTGTTTACATTAGGATCCTGATAACAATACCTTTCAAAGGTTCATAAGCTTATGATATGCATCAGATGATTTATTTGTTGCATTTTACTCAGATCGTTCTTCAGGAACAATCACCCCGCCGGGGTTTATGAGATAGCAACTTATAAAATTTTGTCACCTTTAATATAACAAGTAACCGATTAATAATTATCTGATGATCAATTATCTTTCGTATTTGAGTGATACAAAGACTGAAATGAGACACTTTTATTACATATATAGAGAATTGAATTGGTATCTCTATTTTATATAAGAATAACTTTTCATTTACTCCTCTCTTCTGGAGAAAATTACCTTTCTTATAATGATATGAAAATTAATCAATATAATAATACGTAGGTCGTGCGTAAAAAGATAAACTATTAGAAGCATAGATGATCTGATAAAAGATTAATCAAAATCATCATAAATCTTAGAATGGTAGAGAAATCTTATCTTAGATCATGTCAGATATGTAATAACGGCATACACAGTATAATCAAATATCTTAAAAATGAGCATATCTATAACCAATTACAAATTGTAATAGTAAATAATGATGATAAGCAGCGGGTCAGAGATGAATAGAATGTCTCCATATAGAAATTGGTAATTGTATTGAAATAATAAAGTTCTCGCAATTACCTGGAGACGCTTGATAAGTGACTCTGCTAATCCATTCTGAGTATGAACATATGGAACTGGATGTTCAATATCAATCCCAACTGATTTGCAATGTTCATCAAATGTCTTGGAAGTAAATTCATCAGCATTATCAAGGCATATTGACTTAATCGGATGATCGGGAAAATGTGTCCGAAGCCTGATAATCTGTGCAAGTAATCTTGCAAAAACAACATTATGTGTTGATAATAAACAAATGTGTGACCATCTGATGGATGCATCAATTAGGACCATAAATAGCGGAAAGATCCACTTGGTGGATGAATAGGTCCACATATGTCCCCTTGAATCCTTCGTAGAAATGACAGGGATTCAAAGCCAACCTTAGAGTGAGATGGTTTTATTATTAATTTCCCTTGTGAACATGCAGTACATAAATTTTAATGGGATAAAAGAATCTTCTGGTTTTTTAATAGATGTCTATGAGAATTTTCAATGATTCTACACATCATTGTAGATCCCGGGTGACCAAGACGGTTATGCCAAAACATAAATATTTTTGGGTCTAAGAACTTCTGGTTCATAACTGCATAAACTTCTACACATTTTATAAGAGTGTAATATAATCTAGATGATAAAGCACGCAACCTTTCCATAATGAGTTTCTAGCCTGAATCATGAGAAGTAATGTACAGATACTCAATATTCTCATCATTTATAGTTTCTATGTGATAGCCATATTTTAGTATTGTTTGGTAACAATATCACGGCCCTACCGGAGCCTTCTATCAGATCTGTTGGACCTGATATTGTATTAACATTTGCCTTAAGCAGGGTTATATTCAGAAAGTATTTCTGATTCCGTAGAATCGTATGTGTTGTTGCACTATCGGCTAGACATATTTCTCTTGTATCTTGCTTTTCAATATCACCTAATTTACCGTTTAAAGACATATCTATTCACAATGAAAAATAAAGTGCATATTAGACAAAGTGATCAAAAGTATAAACATATAGATATGAAAATATATCACTTCATAAAACAAAATCATGAATCATATTGATTTTTTGAACTTCCGGTTCGACCATGAACTGCAGGTTCATAAAATTCAAAAAACATCAGGTTCTAAATAGAAATTACAAATTGACTTTCTAGATGAAAGAATCATAACTTGATCTAATTCAGAATTTCTGGTTCTAGCAAACTTTGACATAAAAGTTTTAATATCACAATTTAAATTGAATTCAGATCTTCAAGTCTTATTAGAACTTCATGTTCAAAACTTAAGAACTTCGAGTTCAGATTCAATACTTCGTATTTAAAATTAGAACTTCAGGTTCTATATAGAATTCGAATTCTGGAATTTCAGGTCCCAAGTATGACATTCATGTACATAGTAATGATTCTAGAACTCCATATTTTTACTGAAATTTAAAATTTAGAACTTCAGATTCTGATCGGTTTGTAAAACCGCGCCAACTTAAATATTATAATGATAAATCCAGAAACTTCAGATTCTGGTTAGTCGGTCAAGCTGAGCTTCGTTTAATTTCCAGAAACTTAACGATTGACCTAGTTAGGCTCAACACATAATTTATACAAATCCAGAAACTTCAAGTTCTGGTTAGTTGGCATACTCAGATACATAAATTACATAAAATTAAATAGATGCGTAAAATTAAAATAACATATAATATGACAGAAATAAGATGAAGAAGAACGAGAGAATAACAGTATGAGATAAAGTGAAAAGGGGAGAAAATTTACTATTTGCTTTTATGGATGATTTCGGATTACATCCTGACCACACAATTTCAGCTATGTAGTGATTTTTAATAAAGCATAATTATACTCAGAGACTGATCGAAAGTCTTGAAAACGTAAATGTTGCCACTGATACCTGACATTTGGTAATGCAACATCGGGTTGGTTATCAAATCGATATTTTAGTTCTTGCCATAGAACTTCTGGTTCTATGACCGTTAGGAATTGGGCTTTCAGATCGTAATTGTCCCCAGACACTTCTAGTGCAGCAAATTTCAAATTTGCAAGCTTTGACATTATTACAACTTCTGGTTATCCGAAAATCACAATCGGAGTCAAAACTTCTGGTCTGACAAAAATCCGAGGAATTTAAACCTTCGGATATATAAAGGAATGTAAGGATTCCCATTCATTGATTGACTTATTTTGTGGACAAACCACATATTGGGGTTTGATTTGTAAGGGTAGTTTAGGTGATTGAGGATTTAGCTCAAAGGCTCTTTCAAGACCTCAAGGTGACAAGCACTCCAAATGTATAATCTCTAGTGCTTAGTTTTCTTTGAAGAGATTTAGTTGCACACACACACTTAGCATACTTGCATATGTGTGCATTCTCTTCACATGTCACATTTCACACTTGCACTTTGATGTTGTATATTGTTGTGTGTTTACGTGTCTTGTAATTTGTTTTTCGATATTGTTCGAAAACGTCTGTGCATGCACAAATGTGTGCTTGGTTCAGCGCGAAGATCACCGTCGGAGAATGCCTTTGGCTTCTCCTTTGGTTTCACCACTTTGCACACTTGCACATTGTGCTCATGTGGAAACAGAGCATTTTCGCCCTTTGTTGGTGTCGCCATGGCGACAGTGAAATTTATTCCTGAAATTCAATCAGGTATGAGGTCGCCACGAGGTCACCTTGAGACAAATGGCGACAATGAAGTTTTTTGTGTTACGTCAGAGGTCGCCCTAAGAAGTCACCATGGCGACCAAGTGGTGACATAGAAGAAAAATTGGTGTCGCCACGAGGTCGCCCTGAGACAAATGGTGACCTCAAATGGCGACAACTTATTTTGGCCAAAACGACACAGCTTCAATTTGACCTCACATATATATGCCTATTTGTTCTTAGGTCAAAGTAATGACTCAAAAATCATATTTTTAATTGAGAGCATTTTCAAAGAGAGGTTTTTACTCAAGAATTCATCTTTGATCACCCAAATCATTTTCCATATGCATAAATCATCATTTAAGCATCATCCATGATATCTAGGATGTGCTAGTGCATAGGTCTTCATCAACACACATGCTATGGTAAGTTGAACACTAATTTCATCTAATCTTAGTATTTTTACATATCTATTTATCTCATTGATTACTTGTATGTGCTTAGATTAATTTCTTATTACAAGATTGAGATTATGTGTTGTATGTTTGGGTGTTGTATTTTGATAGCTTCATAGGATTGTCTAATCTATGTTTAGCTAAGCTTTATGACATGTCATTTAGCTCTTGATATCTAAGATTGTACTAATTGTCATTTTATCATCCTAGATAAGCATCTAAGGTTCCCTAGCTTTATTTGCTCTTTGAATATCATTATATATTCACATAGGCCAAATTATCTCTTCATTGAGAAGTAAGACTTGTGTGGCTTCCGGGATTAGGTTGCCTTTTGTCACAAGCAATTGTAAGTCTTGTGTGATGACCGGGATTAGGTCATACACCGGGATTAGGTGTACTCATAAGCAATTGGACTAGATCCACTTTTACAGGCTTACGGGTAGTGGTAGCGGGTTATTGACCGGGATTAGGTTGTAAGCTTCATTATCATTAGTGGATTCGAGGTTCGAGTGTGGCGCACTTACCAGCTCGTGGTTTTTCCCTGTTGAGGGTTTCCACGTAAACATCAAGTATTATTTATATTCCGCACCATATTACATTTGCTATATTATATTGACTATTAGGGGTATTTTCGTAATCTTGACCATACACGAAAATTGGGTAAAATTAGTTAAAATCTATTCACCCCCCCTCTAGATATATATTGTACACACCGTTAATTTGTTTTAATTGGTATCAGAGCAAGTTCCTAGATATACTTAGATGATCCTAGCTCTTTTTTGGTGTGTTTTGCATTGTGTGTGATTTTTTGATTCATTCATATATTTTGCATTTATCTCATTTGCATTCATCTAAACACTATGAGTGATTACGGGATGAGCAAAGAGGGAGCGTCGAGCGTGAGGCCACCGTTGCTCACCGGCGATAATTACTTTTCATGGAAGGGGAAGATAGAAGCATACTTATGCCAAATCCATGATAGGGCGTGGATGATGGTTGAAGATGGATATGCTCCACCAAAGACGACTCCCACCGGAGGAAGAGAAGACGTGCTTAAGCCTAAGGCACATTGGACGCGCAAGAATTTATTGATTTCATGTGGAACAACAAAGCCATACATGCCATCTGATGTGCAGTGAGTGAAAATCAGTACAAACTGATTCAAATTACTAGGATTGCCAAAGAGGCATGGGACATCCTAGAAGTTGCACATGAAGGAACCGAGGTAGTTAAGGACTCCAAGCTCCAAGTCCTCTAAACTCGGTTCGAGACCATTAGGATGGAAGAGCACGAGCAATTCAATGACTTCCAAGTGAGGCTGATGGATATTGTGAACCAAAGTCACCAAATCGGTGATCCTGACTCGAATAGAAGAATAAAGCAAAAGATTATGCGATCACTTCCCGAGAGGTTCGAACCCAAAGTGACGGCTTTAGAAGAAAATGACACCTACAAGGATATAAAGTCGAGTGAAGTTATTGGAAGACTTCTAGCCTATGAATCAAGAAAGGCTACCACCTCACCTCCTAAAAAGAAAAAGAATCTAGCCTTGAAAACTTCCAAGGTGGAAGAGGAGGAGGATGACTCAAATGAAGACATGGCATTCATTGCCAAGGGATTCAAGAAGTTCTTGAATCTACAAAAGAGTGGTTATGGCTCAAAGGGGGATGACTTCAAGAAGAAGAAGACCACAATCAAGAATGTCAAGTCAAACCATGAGATGTCTTCAAGAGAGAAGATTCAGTGCTACGAATGTGGAGGATTCAGGCATATCTCTCTTGAGTGTGCTAACTTGAAGGTTGGAAGAGAAGGAAAGGAAATGGTCGCCACTTCAAATGACTCTTCAAGTGATGAAGAGGATATGGCCAAATTTTTGGCGCTTGCTAGCTCTCACAAACGGGACAACAAAGTGAAAATAGTTGAAGAAAGTCCCACGAGCTTGAATAATTGTGAGAATAATTATTTTGCCTTTCTGATCTCCTACAATGAAGAAGAGAATGAGAGTCAAGAATAAATTGACTATAGTGAAGATGACTCTTCATCTAACTCCACACATGGATATGTGGAGAAAAAGGTTCTAGATGAATACCTTGCTGAGTTTAAAAACTTAGAAATGAAGACCAAGGAAAAGATTCAAAGAATAAGAGAAGAGAATCTAGACCTTTCAGCTCATATTGACCACTTAAATGAACAAGTAGAAAGATCCAAGAAGATTGAAGACAAGCTAAGAGATGAGCTAGCTTTGTCTAAGAGGAATGAAGAGGGTTTGAAGAGGGAGCTTGATGAAGCTAAAGAGTCATTGACTAGGATGGCTTTAAGCACCAAGAAGCTTGACCATATGCTTGGTGTTGGAAAGAGCCATTGTGACAAGAGAGGTCTTAGATTTGAAGATAGTAAGGAGACCTCCACTCCTAACAAGACCGTGTTTGTCAAGAGCTTGAGCAACAAAGAAGCTTCACCGGTGTAAATTCCTAGGAAGAAGATTGATCTAGGATAATGCTCTCATAGTGCATAAGTGAAGATGAAGCCAAGAAGGCAACCTCAAGCTCAACCTACAAGAGTTCCTCATGCCAACTTCCCTCAACCTCAACTCCATCAAGGGAAGAGACCAATCATGCAAACTCAACTGAGGAAGCTATAGGGAAAAATACGTGCACGCAGCGGAAGCGAGACTAAAATCGATTTTAGTGTAGTTTAAAATTTTTCCATAATCTGAACCTTAACCCTCTAATTAATTAACATATAATACTAAAGATATCATACATTTGTCGCGTGATCCGATTGGCATTGCGTCGATGGTAATCCGTAAGATCTTCCAATCCAATCATGAACGTGAATCACCTAGGAGCGTGGTCTCCCTTCTCTTTGAATTATGAACCTGAGGATGGATTAACAAAACTTTTTCTTTTTCGTTAGTCACAAAAAGTTCCAACAACAAAGAATGTTCCGGTCACTTTAAATTCACAATCTTTAGATCGAAACTCGCGTGAACCTTATTCGAAATTGTGCACAAAACCTTTTGATGTAAAAGTAACTAGTGCACTATCGAAATAAGAACAAACTTTTCTC
The DNA here is from genome assembly GCA_008009225.1 of Acer yangbiense. Lineage (NCBI taxonomy): Eukaryota > Viridiplantae > Streptophyta > Magnoliopsida > Sapindales > Sapindaceae > Acer > Acer yangbiense. Next base: position 27,188,993 of record CM017762.1, on the reverse strand, counting down.
TCTATTCCTCTTGGCCGAAAATCACACTAGTCTAAGAGTTGGATTCTATTTTTCTCTAGCAAAAGAAAAATATTCTCTCAAGCAAGAACTCTAGGGTTTTTCAAATCTTATTGCCCTCAAATATATATCCTCCAATGACCGTGCACTATCTATTCTATATATCTAGTGCAATATCTTATATATATATATCTGATGCACAATATATTATATATATCTAGTGCAATTACCGTGCACCATATATAATATATATCTAGTGCAATATATTATATATATCTTGAATTCTGCATTCAATTATATAATCTATATAAGTCAATATATATATATATATATATATATATATATATATGTATATGTAATACTGCATGCCACTTATTAAATATATAAGTCAATATATATATATGTAATACTGTATGCCACTTATTAAATATATAAGTCAATATATATATCCGGCCAATTGCCATATATATCTCATATATTGTGGCCGAAATCCTTTACCATGTAGGATTTGTCTTTTGACTTAAATCCTAACCCTAGGTAGACTTCCTTAGAATTCCAAACCATAATCCAACTCTTTAGTGTATTTGTGACTAAATAAAAGACTCCCTTATTTAACTAGATAAATAAATTCCTTTTTTATCTACTTACCAAATAAAGTCTTTTATATTTATTATACTACCACAATAGTATACTACTATGAAACATATTTCCTAGTCAGAAAAAGATTTTGATATTTAATTAAATAATTAATTAATCAATTAATTAATTTCCATTTAATCAAATAATAAAAATAAAACAATATAATATCATATATATATCTCGGCCATGTGCCATATATATTAATATATATATATATATATATATATATATATATATATATATATATTGTTTTTCTATTTTATTAAATCCATTGGACCTTAATAAAAGGTCCACATGTGAACTAGACCCATTCTTACTAAAAGAAACAAGTCCACATGCCTTTCATTAATATAATTGATTAGCCCATTAAATAAATAATGTGCAAATTATATTCTTAATATATTAAATACAATTCTAGATGGACCTATAAATTGATCCGGTAGAATATATGAAGTGATCCATGCAAGTCCGTGTGGATTGGGGATCTTGGCGGGCTATCTAAATTTAAGTTTCAATAGACATAACCTAATCACAATCAACAAATGATTCACTTAGGTCCGATCTATTAATTTTAACTCATTCCACTAAAGAGCTAAAATTGAACTCTTAAATAAAGATAGAATAAGTAAATATTTCTCATTCGTACCCTAGACAATCTTATTGGAGATGGTGTATCATCATGAAGAATATCAGTAATCGCCAAGAGCTCATAGACCGCCTATAGCTCTCCAAGTTACCATATTTACTCATATGACCACATTTTGAACTTGGATATTTTGACTTGTCCAGAAGCCATGTTTCAATAGACTCTATCGAAAACTTAACGTTAAGATTCAAGATTCAATATCCAATACCTCAAAACATCCATATGATGATATTCTACTCTTATTTAATAAATGGAGCCACGATGTCCATATTTATAAATGAAGTCTTCTATCGATTAACAAATGAATACCACCAAACTATCGAGGATAGACTATGCTATATAATCGTACTCATTGATAACTCAAATGATAACACTTGCAACCATAAGTCCATCATTTATCTCAGGATTAAGATAGACTCTCCGATTGTCTTGATAAAGAAAAAACTTTTATCTACTGACGGTTCTAGATAAAGTATTTCATTGTGATCCTATTCAATGCACCCAGTGCACTAGATTCTTTTACTCGAAGACCCTTCGATGATTTCAGACTCATCATAACTCATTTGATCCCACTCAAATGCTAGCAAAAGAATTCTACAACTTTAACAAGATAAAGGTGCCCAACCTTTAACTTAAGTTATGAACATTATTCAAGACTAATTAAAGAATTGTGTCTACCTCATACATATCCAGATGTACAAACAATTCTTCTTTTCTCATAGTCTTTTGACCTTATGATTATTTACTTTTGACAATTATAATATTCAATCTATAAATGCTATAAGATTTGTTTAAATCAGAAATCACTTTATTAATATGAAAAGATTGTCAAAAACAATATTACACTCTTGCTATTGAGCATAATCCTAACAGAAGCAACCAAGTCTTGGTCAACAACAAAGAATGAGAGATCATATCTAACTACCAAGACAACCACAAAGACATGGGAAGGCTCTTATGCATGCGCAAGGACATGGTATGATTCCTAACTTCATTCCTACATGTCATTATTGTGGTATTGATGGTCATATTATACCAGTGCTTTCATTACATTAAAATGTGTAGAGTTAAAAGCATGATTGAGAAGAAGAAGGCTAGAGCTAGAATGCATGTTCATAGGAAGGATGAGATCCATTTACATGATCCTATGACATCTAGAACTCTTGAACCATTGACCACTAGGAAGAAAAGTATATCACCTAAGTGGATTAGGAAAGATGAACCCGCTTGCTATGAGACAAACATGTCTCTAACAGGTTCAACTAAGTCCAATAGACTTAGTAGGTCTATAGGACCTCATGACCTTCATTGATGAATGGTGGTGATTGACCCCATATGGGGAACTCAAGCAAATAAAGCTATTTTGCATACTTGTCATATGCAAAAATTTGAAATATCTTATGCTTCTTTTTTAAGTGTTTGAGTAAGCTTGGTTGCACATATGTATATATGTTTTCAATTCAATAAGTGTGAACTTTGCTTTGACTACAATCCATGTCATATTTATGTTTAAACATGCATTTTTGGACTAGGAGATCTACATAGGAAGTACATTTTGAATGATCTATAGTTATCTCCATGACATGATGTTTCTTTAATAACATGCTAATGTTACATGAAAAGCATGAAATTCAAATGACATGCTCAAATGAAAAAGCATGAATTGATTATTGCAATTTATAAATGCAAAACAATGTGTGAAAAGCTTATGAGACTTAAATGAATAAAGGATCTTGTATCCGTTCAAAGGATTTTACAATCCAAATGTCTCTCTTTCTTTATTAATTGAACATGGCTACTATCATACGGGTATCTCACCCGGAAAAATCAAATAGGGTGCAAAATCGCTCATGCTATGTTTCGCTTATAAAGTTGGATATAGTTGCTTTTAAATTGAAATCAATGAAATCTCTATATCCTTGCTTTACTCATGACAATGGTGAAATTGGTTTGAATTCTTATTAGAAACCTTTGTCATTTGATTTGCCAAATACTATTGTATTTTGGACTTGAATGCTACATGTCTTGTATGCAAAGCATTTTTGATTCACACATTTTCATTAAATAAATCTCATTGTTTCTCTCCAATTAATTGAAATGCATAAAGTGGCTTATATGATTATGCAAATATCTAGTATGCTACTATCTCTCTTTGCTATAAGTGACCCGGTTGGGGACTACTTCTTTGCCTATATCATGATAAAAAAGGGGAGTAGAATGCGGTAAGGGGAGTTGCAAATTGTAGTAGCAATTGTGTATGTTGGGGAGACTATGCATTGAGGGGGAGTATTGCATACACATACATTGTATGATGTTGTGCTTAAAAGTCTTAAATGCAAATGCTTGTTTTATTTTCACTTGATCATCTCACATACACTTGCTTTGGAAGTGTAATTGTTTGTTTTGTAGGGTTGATAGTTCTACAAGATATTGAAGACATGAAGATTTTAATTTCTTAATATCTCTTTATAATGTAGAATATCTTTGTTATCCCGTAGATTCAATTTTGTTGTGAGGATCAATGTGAGTGGTGGTTTTGTCATGAAATAGCCAAAGGGGGAGATTGTAAGGATTCTCATTCATTGATTGGCTTATTTCGTGGACAAACCACATGTTAGGGTTTGATTTGTAAGGGTAGTGAAACAAATTATAGCACGGTGTGTATAAAACTATCTAGAGGGGGGGGGGGGGGGGGGGGGGGGGGGTGAATAGATTTTAAACGCTTTTACCCAATTTTCGCATACATGACAATTTTACGAAAATGCCCCTACTAGTCACAAAAGTATAACAAGTGTAATATGGTGCGGAATGTAAATAACACTTGATATTTACATGGAAACCCTCACGGGAAAAAACCACGGGTTGTTATGTGCGCCACACACGAACCTCGAATCCACTAATTGAAATGATTACAACCTAATCCCGGTTTAATGATCTAATCCCGATCAATAATCATCTCAACTACCTAATCCCGGTATAAGTGGACCTAGTCCAATTGCTTGTGATTTAAGCTACCTAATCCCGATAGCAACACAAGACTTAATTCTCTAAGAAGAGATAATACAACCTATGTGAATATATAAAATATTCAAAATGCAATTAAGAGCTAGGTTACTCTATATGCTTATCTAGGATAGTGATTATGCAATTAATTCAATCCTAGATATTAAAAGCTAGATGACATGTCAAATAGCTTAGCTAAACATAGATTAACAAAACCTAGATAGCTATCAAAAATACAACACTCAATCATGTCAACACAACAATCTCTAATTTGTATCTAGAATATATTCAAGAGCATACAAATAATATAAGAGATGTCAATGATAAATAAAACACTAATTATATATGATAATAGTGAAGAACTTACCAAAGAATATGTGTTGACCAAAACCCATGCAAGCAAGCATCCTAACTAAGCTAGAAAATGCTAGATGATATTTTGATGCATATGAGAATGGTTTTTGAGTGTTAAAAAAGTGTTCTTGATTTGATTTTCTCTCAAATGTCTCTCTTTGAAGTTTAGGGTTCTTAGAGTTAAAGAACATACATTCAGAAAATGAGAAAGTGTGATATTTATAGGCATCAAGAACAGGGCAAGTGAAAAGACAATTTTGCCCTTGAAACACACCGATCGGCGGTTTCAATCGGCGGCCAGGCAGCCGATAGAGACCGCCGAATTGAACCTGAGATGAACAGGGGAACAACGGCGGTTTCATTCGGCGGTTTCGTGACCGCCGATCCCAACCGCCGAATCAAACCCGAGAGATCGAAATCGATCAGGTATGAACGGCGGTTTCGAACGGCGGTCGTGACCGCATAATGCTTCAGACCATTCTGGACTGAAACGGCGGTTTCATTCGGCGGCTAGGCCGCCGATCATAACCGCCGATCACCAACAATGGTGAAAACTAAGGAGAAGCCAAGGGCATTCTCCATAAGCGGTCTTCGCGTGAAACCAAACACTCATTAGTGCAAGCGCGGACGTTTCCGAACACTATCGGGAAACGAATTACTAAGCACATATACACACAACAAGATATAAAACAAAGTGCTAGTGTGTAAAGTGACATGAGAAGAGAATGCACACAAAAATAAGCATATATGCAATCATAGCAAGAATGCTAAGTGTGTGTGTGCTACTAATTCTCTTCAAAGAAAACCAAGCACAAGAGATTATACCTTTGGCGTGCTTGTATCTTGAGGTCATGGAAGGGCCTTTGATCTTCAACCTTAAACACTTAGACTACCCTTACATTCAAAACCCCAACATGTGGTTTGACCACGAAATAAGCCAATCAACAAAACGGGAATCCTTACAATCTCCCCCTTTGGCTATTTCGTGACAAAACCACCACTCACATTGATTCCTCACAACATACTAGAAACTACGGGTCTACTATGATTTTCTACTTTACAAAGAGATAAGATAAATAGTCTTGAAGTCTTCAATCTCAAGTAGAACAATCAATCCCTGAAAGCACAGTTTCTATACTTTCCAATACAAGAAAAGGTGAGATGAATCAAGTGAGATAAAACAAGCATTTGCATTTAAGAATTTAAGTACAACATCATGCAATGTATGAATGTGCAAATGCTCCCCCTCAAAGGGTTACTCCCCCTCAATAAGTATTCTCCCCAAACATGCACAATTGCTACTACAATTTGCAACTCCCCTTACCACAACCTACTCCCCCTTTTTGTCATGATATAGACAAAGGAGTAGTCCCCAACCGGGTTACTCAAGACAAAGAGAGATAGTAGCATTCTAGATATTTGCATAATCAATATAAGTCACTTTATGCAATCTCAATTTATTGGAGAGAAACAAGGAGATTTATTTAAATAAAATGTGTGAATCAAAAAATTGCTTTGCATACAAGACATGTAGCATTTAAGTCCAAAATACCATGGTATTTGGCAAAGCAAATGACAAAGGTTTTCAATATGAATTCAAACCAATTTCACCAATGTCATGAGAGAAGCAAGGATATAGGTTTTCATTGATTTCAATTTAAGAACAACTATATCCAATTTTATAAGCCAAACATGTCATAAGCGACTTTGCACCCTACTTGATTTTTCCGGATAAGATATCCGTATGATAGTAAACATGTTCAACCAATAAAGAAAGAGAGACATTTGGATTATAAAATCCTTGAATGGATATAAGATCCTTTTTCATTTGAGTCTCATAAGCTTTTTCACACAAGTTTTGCATTTAAAAATTGCAATCATCAAAACATGCTTTTAAGATAAGCATTTAGCATGTCATTTAACAATCATCATGTCATGGAGATCATTATAGGTCATTCAAATTTTATCCTATGTAAATATCTCCTAGTCCAAAAATGCATGTTTGAACATAAATATGACATGGATTGCAATACAAGCATTGATCACACTTATTGAATAGAAAATATATATACAATGCAACCAAGCTTACTCAAGCAACAAAAAGAGAAGCATAAGATATTTCAAATTTTTGCAAGTGACAAGAATGCAAAATAGCTCTCTTTGCTTGAGTTCCCCCTATGGGGTCATCATCAACCTTCAACAATGAAGGTTATGAGGTCCTATAGACCTCCCAAGTCCATTTGACTTGGATGAACCTATTTGAGACTTGATAGTTTCGTAGCAAGCAGGTTCATTTTTCCTTATCCACATAGGTGTGACATTTTTCTTCCTAGTGGTCAATGGTTCTAGAGATCTAGATGTCATAGGATCATGTAAATGAATTTCTTCCTTCCTATGAGCATGCATTCTAGATATAGCTTTCTTTTTCTCAATCATGCTTTTAACTCTACACATTTTAATGTAACGAAAGCACTTTGGTCTAATATGACCATCAACACCACAAAAATGACATGTAGGGACAAAGTTAGGAATCATACCATGTCCTTGTGCATGCATATGAGCCTTCCCATGTCTTTGTGGTTGTCTTGGTTGTTGGATAGGATTTCTCCTTCTTTGTTGTTGACCAAGACTTGGTTGCTTCCACGGTTGAGTTTGCATGATTGGTCTCTTCCCTTGATGGATTTGAGTTTGAGGGAAGTTAGCATGAGGAACTCTTGTAGGTTGAGCTTGAGGTTGTCTTCTTGGAGCTACCTTCACTTGTGCACTATGAGAGCATTGTCCTAGCTCAATCTTCTTCCTAGGAGTTTGCACCGGTGAATCTTCTTTGTAGCTCAAGCTTTTGACAAACATGGTCTTGTTAGGAGTGGAGGACTCCTTACTATCTTCAAACCCAAGACCTCTCTTATCACAAGGACTCTTTCCAACACTTAACATGTGGTCAAGTTTTTCGGTGCTAGAAACTATCCTAGTCCTTGATCCTTTAGCCTCTTCAAGCTCTCTTTTTAATTCTTCTTCATTCCTCTTAGATAAGTCTAACTCCTTTCTTAGCTTATCTTCAATATTCTTGGATCTATCCACTTGTTCACTTAAGTGGTCAACATGAGCCAAAAGGTCTAGATTCTCTTCTCTCAATCTTCGTATCTTTTCCTTGGTCTTCATTGCTAAGCTTTTAAACTCAGTGAGGTATTCATCTAGAACCTTTTTCTCCACATATCCATGTGAGGAGTTAGATGAAGAGTCATCTTCATTAGAGTCACTTTCTTCTTGACTCTCATTCTCTTATTCATTGTAGGAGATCAGAAAGGCAAAATAGTTGTTCTCACAATCATTCAAGCTTGAGGGACTTCCTTCAACAACTTTCACTTTGTTGTCCCGCTTGTGAGAGCAACCTAATGCCAAGAATTTTGCCACAATCTCTTCATCACTTTCACTTGAAGTGGTGGTCTCCTCTCTTTCATCTTCCAAGTTAGCACAATCCTTGGAGATATGCCCGAATCCTCCACATTCGTAGCATTGAATCTTCTCTTTTGAAGACATCTCATGATATGGCTTGACATTCTTAATAGTGGACTTCTTCTTCTTGAAGTCATTCCCCTTTGAGCCATAATCACTCTTTTGAAGATTCAATAACTTCTTGAATCCCTTTGCAATGAGTGCCATGTCTTCATATGAGTCATCCTCCTCCTCTTCCATCTTGGATGTCTTCAAGGCAATATCTTTTTTCTTCTTAGGAGGAGATGTGGTAGGCTTTCTTGATTCATAGGCTAGAAGTCTTCCAATGACTTCACTCGGCTTCATTTCCTTGTAAGTGTCATTTTCTTCTAAAGCCGTCACTTTGGGTTCGAACCTCTCGGGAAGTGATCGCATGATCTTTTGCTTGATTCTTCTATCCGAGTAAGGATCACCAAGTTGGTGACTTTGGTTCACAATGTCCATTAGTCTCACTTGGAAGTCATTGAAGTGCTCGTGCTCTTCCATCATAATGGTCTCAAACCGAGTTTGAAGGACTTGAAGCTTTGAGTCCTCGAAAACCTCGGTGCCTTCATGTGCAATTTCTAGGATGTCCCATGCCTCTTTAGCAATCCTAGTAATTTGAATCAGTTTGTACTGATTTTCACTCACTGCACATCGGATGGCATGAATAGCCTTGTTGTTCCACATGGAGTCAATAAATTCTTGAGGACTCCACTGTGCCTTAGGCTTGAGAACTTCTTCTCCTCCATCCGTAGAAGTCATCATAGGTGGAGCATATCCATCTTCAACCGCCATCCATGCCCTATCATGGATTTGGCATATGTATGCTTCCATCTTCCCCTTCCATGAGGAGTAGTTATCGTCGGTGAGCAACGGTGGCCTCACACTCGACGCTCCCTCTTTGCTCATCCCGAAACCACTCATAGTGTTTGGATGAATGCAAATGAGATGAATGCAAAATGTATGAATAAATAAATAAAAACACACAAGATGCAAAACACACCAAAAAGAGCAAGGATCACCTATGTATGTCTAGGAACCCGCTCTGATACCAATTGAAACAAATTATAGCACAGTGTGTATAAAACTATCTAGAGGGGGGGTGAATAGATTTTAAATGATTTTACCCAATTTTCGCATACATGACAATTTTACGAAAATGCCCCTACTAGTCACAAAAGTATAACAAGTGTAATATGGTGCGGAATGTAAATAACACTTGATATTTACGTGGAAACCCTCACGGGAAAAAACCACGGGCTGTTATGTGCGCCACACACAAATCTCGAATCCACTAATTGAAATGATTACAACCTAATCCCGGTTTAATGATCTAATCCCGATCAATAATCATCTCAACTACCTAATCCCGGTATAAGTGGACCTAGTCCAATTGCTTGTGATTTAAGCTACCTAATCCCGATAGCAACACAAGACTTAATTCTCTAAGAAGAGATAATACAACCTATGTGAATATATAAAATATCCAAAATGCAATTAAGAGCTAGGTTACTCTATATGCTTATCTAGGATAGTGATTATACAATTAATTCAATCCTAGATATTAAAAGCTAGATGACATGTCAAATAGCTTAGCTAAACATAGATTAACAAAACCTAGATAGCTATCAAAAATACAACACTCAATCATGTCAACACAACAATCTCTAATTTGTATCTAGAATATATTCAAGAGCATACAAATAATATAAGAGATGTCAATGATAAATAAAACACTAATTATATATGATAATAGTGAAGAACTTACCAAAGAATATGTGTTGACCAAAACCCATGCAAGCAAGCATCCTAACTAAGCTAGAAAATGCTAGATGATATTTTGATGCATATGAGAATGGTTTTTGAGTGTTAAAAAAGTGTTCTTGATTTGATTTTCTCTCAAATGTCTCTCTTTGAAGTTTAGGGTTCTTAGAGTTAAAGAACATACATTCAGAAAATGAGAAAGTGTGATATTTATAGGCATCAAGAACAGGGCAAGTGAAAAGACAATTTTGCCCTTGAAACGCACCGATCGGCGGTTTCAATCGGCGGCCAGGCCGCCGATAGAGACCGTCGAATTGAACCCGAGACGAACAGGGGAACAACGGCGGTTTCATTCAGCGGTTTCGTGACCGCCGATCCCAACCGCCGAATCAAACCCGAGAGATCGAAATCGATCAGGTATGAACTACGGTTTCGAACGGCGGTCGTGACCGCCGATCGTGACCGCATAATGCTTCAGACCATTCTGGACTGAAACGGCGGTTTCATTCGGCGGCCAGGCCGCCGATCATAACCGCCGATCACCAACAATGGTGAAAACCAAGGAGAAGCCAAAGGCATTCTCCATAGACGATCTTCGCGTGAAACCAAGCACTCATTAGTGCAAGCGCGGATGTTTCCGAACACTATCGGGAAACGAATTACTAAGCATATATACACACAACAAGATATAAAACAAAGTGCTAGTGTGTAAAGTGACATGAGAAGAGAATGCACACAAAAATAAGCATATATGCAATCATAGCAAGAATGCTAAGTGTGTGTGTGCTACTAATTCTCTTCAAAGAAAACCAAGCACAAGAGATTATACCTTTGGCGTGCTTGTATCTTGAGGTCATGGAAGGGCCTTTGATCTTCAACCTTAAACACTTAGACTACCCTTACATTCAAAACCTCAACATGTGGTTTGACCACGAAATAAGCCAATCAACAAAACGGGAATCCTTACAGGTAGTTTAGGTGATTGAGGATTTAGCTCAAAGGCCCTTTCAAGACCTCAAAGTGACAAGCACTCCAAAGGTATAATCTCTAGTGCTCTGTTTTCTTTGAAGAGATTTAGTTGCACACACACACTTAGCATACTTGCATATGTGCGTATTCTTTTCAAATGTCACATTTCACACTTGCACTTTGATGTTGTATATTGTTGTGTTTAGTTGTTGCTTAGGATGTTCTTGGAAGAAAAGAAGCTTAAAAGGTGAAGAGCAACGTCTAGTGCAAATGTCGTCTTCAAGAGGTGAAAGCGTCAAAGGTATACTTCGACTTCTATCCTCTTGCAAGGCGTTAGCGCACACACACACAATTCATACATGTGTGTCCCTGCATCGTAGTTCAAACATTTGGTATAACACATTCACACACTTCTTAGTATGCTCATGCATTGGTCTCTTATAGACAAACATTGTAGAATTGCATGCTTTGTGACTATCTCTTTGATATGGCATGCTTGTGTGAATTTGTGTTTATTTGTTTGTGTGTTTTGTATTTTGGACTTGAATATGTTCTTATTTGATTCCTTATTGAGTTCCGGTCGTTTCGGTTACTCATTCATAAGGTTTCGAGTCTAAACGACTTAGCTAGGCTACTTTGCGTTCTCATTCTTTGAGTTGACTTCATCGTCATTTTCCGAGATGATTTCTCAACCATTTTTCAAAGTTTTGTAGTCGTAGTCATGCATGAGGGAGTCACGGTTCGTAATCTGAAAACGGATTCAAATTCGGAGTTCGGATGCCCGAAAACGGCTGAAGAACGTGAGCGGTGCACGAGAGGGGCGTGCGTGGCCAAAGGCCAAGCCTTGGCCACCACGTGTGGAGGCCGTGGGGCCCACGGCCAGACCAGCCCTCTGGTCCCGTGTGGCCCACGCGCCTAGGCTGACTTGGCCTCTTTTGGTTGGCTAAAAATCCTCTCTCTCTCCTCCATTTAAACACCTATCCTTCCCTCCAAACATGTAGTTGAAGAACATTTTGAAAAGAGATTTTGTGCAGAATTCTTCACAATTTTAGTTTTCGTATTTTGATCATAACTTTCTCATACGAACTCGAAATTAATTGATCCAAAAACCAAAATTGTTGGTCTTGATGGGAGCTACAAACCCCAAGCATTTCCAAAGGCAGCTGACTTCGTCATTTTTCCCAGTGGTCTGATTTTCAGTTCGAGGTTCATTGTTGTATGTTGAACTTCTTCTTTCCATTTTATCTTTTGATCATCTCTTTTAAACTTCCTATTTGATTGATGAAATATGTTGAGAAGGATGTTAGATCATATGCTAGGGGTGTTTGATCATTTGTTAATTGAGTTTTAGCTTTGTGATTTCTCTTGAACATATATTTGCTAAACTTGATTCAACTTGAAATTGATTCTAGAAATGGTGTATATGATGTGCTTTATGTTATTTTCTAGGTTTAATTTCATGATCTAAGAACTAGGTTTTTAGTGTGATATATTGAATATTCATACCTTGTTCTTATTGATTTACATGTCTTGATTTCTAGATACTTTTGTGATTGTTTGTTGAAAACATATTCTAGATTATCACTGAACATGTACATTTAGCTTGATTGATTATCTAGCTTTATTTGATTGTGTTTGCATCATTTGCATCACTTAGATCATAGCCTTGCATTAGGTTGAAGTCTCTAGCAAAGTGAGTGAAGCTTTGTGGATAGAGCAAGGAAGTCTTGACTAGAGTCGGGAGGACTCGGATAGTCAAGCAAGAAGACTTAGCTAGGAGTAGGAAACTCCGGATAGCTAAGCAAGAAATCATCCTAGAAGCTTGAGAGCTTTGGATAGGATATTGCTACCTAGAGGTGTAGGACACACCTTGGATAGGTAGTAGGCTTTGTGATTCACTAGCCCGAGGGTAGATTAGGAGTTGATAGTTTGAGCGGATATCATGAGTTGGTAGCTTGAGTGTGTAAGTCATTTTTCATATAGTGGATTGCTTTGCCGATGGTTGTGGTATCAACCCGTGGATGTTTCCTCTTTGAGGTTTTACCACGTAAAAATTCTTGTGTCTATTTTTGTTTTACTTTGCTTTATCTTCCATATCTTACATTGAATTGCATATCTTGTATATTGATTTACTCTTGCATTAGTTAAATCAATTTAACTTGTTGAATCTCTTCAAGTGTGTATTTTTCTTTGTCATATTCCGCATCATTTTTAATATTGGAAGAATTTGAGCCTATACCTATTCAACCCCACCCCTAGGTATATTTTACATTACTACTTAAAGGGAAATTTCAGTTCCAACGCCTTAAATTATAGTATATATTTAAAAAGACAGTTTACTAGCTACTAGCTAGGGTCGGTGTTCTCTCTTGGACATTTTTTCCAAAGACTAAAAAAAAAAAAAAAAAAAAAGGATATTATCATTAAAATAGTTTGCATTTTGGACCCCCAAAGATTTCTTCTTTTCATTTTTTTAGGAATTTTTTTCAAAATCTAGGCTTCCTTTGAATAGTAAATTTATTTCTAAGAGAAAAAAAAAAACTTGGCTTTTAATTTCTGGTTGAATCAAGAAAAGTAAAAATAAAAATAGTAGAGATAAAAAATGACAACATTCATTCAAAACGTATGGTAGAGATGTTGAAATATAAGGTGAAGAAAACAATTTGGAAGAAAAGAAACCAATTTACAATTTCAACTTTTTCAAAATAAGGCATTTAGAATGCATCTAGTTTGACAGTGAATTGGTATGTCATGTACACGACACTCATTTGAAGAGACACAAACAATTAGAGAAATGTTTATGATGCACAAAATTCATCAAGAAAATTCATAATTCATCCCACATTTAACCACAACTTTAAATGAAAAAGAATCCCAACAGCCTCTTAAACTTGTATAATTAACCTATCTTTGGCAAATGCAATATTGAATTAGAAAGTAGAAACAGTGTTTACAAACCAAAGCAAAAGAGAAGTAGCCAACCAACATATCCTAATAAAGCCTTCAAAACCTAACAACTGTATAAGTTACTAGTACTACTCCCACGGATGAAGAGTTCATCTTAAAGTATTAACTCTCAACTCGGTGAGTGTAAAACCCGTTCTTCCCTGTTGTCTTCCCTGAAACAGCAACTACTAACCGACCCCCATAATTTTTTAGATTTTGACGAGAAATGTATGAAATTCACTTGAATTAAGCTAATGAGCAATGACACAGTTTTTTGAATCTAAAACCAATGAAATAAAATATAGAAAACTGAGCAGTTATAGCATATATACCCTACCAAGTATTAAGTACAGTTACTTTTCAAAAAAAGGTATTAACTATAGTTGGCAGAAATCCCACATACACTTGCTAATGCAATTCTCATATTCATACTATATGTATATACTTGTAATGCCTCAATCTAAAGCTACCGGTTCTCATATCAATCTAAAATACTATAATATGCATATACATGCTCAAGCATATAGTGGTGAAGAGTCCGCTCAAGTAAAAAACGCCAGCCATCCCAACCAGAAGAGATGTAGTCTTCAGTCACCTGCAATTTCAATGAAATTTAATCAACTGAACAAAACAGAGCAACATACGAATTGAAAAACCCAATGTATAAGCAATCAATTTCCAGTTGCTTTGTAATATCTAATTTGAATATTTGTAGTTGAGTGAGTTATATGATTTATACTATTGCTAACTGATTGAACCCTTTTTCGGGTATAGTTTCCAACTGGAAATTGTTTCAATTTATGTATAATTTAATGTTTCTATTGAATCTTTGCTTAATTTGCAAGCAATTATGGCCCTTTGGAATTTTCAATTCAGACACAAACATCGTTCAATTAACAATTACAAAGCAACACACCTCTGCAGAAAACGAGGAGGGACCACCTTAAAGAACGCCTCGAGTTTAAAAATTCTGTGGTCAGGCTTGTCCTCATTAGAAATCACAAATTGACCCGCGCTGAGATTGACATCTTCGCAAACAACATTCTCCTGCATCACAACCACAAAGAACAGTGTTATAAGCAAAAAAAGGAAGGAAAAAAAAAATAGAACACAGTCACACACACACACACACACACACACATAAATATAACGCAAAAAGCATACCGCCGTAGCTTTCCATCCTCCCGCAAAAACAAAGTCAGACGGCTCAAACCCTTGACAATTGAACAGCATCAAGGTAGTTGGCTCATTCTTTAGACTGTGTTTATGTGTGTGTGGTTCTCCGTAATCAGGTAGCATGGAGACAGTACCACGAGCACCACAGTAACGGCACTAATGAAATCAAAAATACCAAAAGTTAGATAGAAATGGATGCTATATAGGGATAATGAACCTTTAAATATCTTTTATAATTGAGAGCTACTGCTTTTCTGCGGGATAAAAGTGAGGGGAGCCAGAATTACTCCAACCAGAGTTCAGGTAAAGGGCAAACAAATTAATTTATTTACCTAAAATTATAAGCTCCTGATTTTAGTCACATGTCCTGATAATTATACATTAAACATAGCCTTCCAACAAATGTCCAAATAATTTAACCTTTTAGGAGATATCTACACAGATGTTCCACTTCAATAAAAACATCTGATATGCAACATGACAGACAGATTTTCCCAAATTCAGAGATACCAAGCACCGATATAAAATAATCCAGCACGAAACTAAGACATGATATTAAGTGTGAAATTCCTAGAGGCCCTTGTTTATTCTTCCTCCTCACTATCAAAAGGTTGTCAGCTAAAGAGTTCATTTCATATAGACATATAGTATAAAAGCTTTATAAGTGAAGACTGGACGATTTTCAACTCATAAGAACAATAATAACTTCATTATCTGATTAGAAAACTGGTACAAAGATTAGAGTATTTCAAACAAAGTCTATTAGGTTCACAAGCATATACTAACAAGTAACAAGTCATTCCTGCCCTGTTAACTTAACATACATTTTCTTGCTACAAATCTGTCTTCTCTTTATGTCATGTTTTTCCTTTTTACGCATGCACTTGTGGTTGAATCAGTTGCCCTCCTTAATAATTTGACACCCCTAAAGGCACAACTAGAATGCATCTTATTGAAGATGCGGCTCTCATTTGTTTCTTAAGTCACTGTGTTCCATAGATAACCACAATATCAGATAAAAGGTGAAGAACTATTCAAGCACTGTGGAAACAATGATTGCTGGAGGTACAGACACCAACTCCAAATTCTATCCACAACATTACTAAATTCAGAGGGGAATTTAGAGAAGTTCCAAGAAATATCAAATTTCAAATACATATAAGTACATCGTAGTCTAACAAATATCAATTTCAAAACAAATACACTTCAAATCAGTCTAACAATTACTCAATCAGATAAAACCCTAATTTTACAATGAATATAAAAGGAAAACTCAACTCACCTGGTAGGACACCTTACAAGCACCATTGAGCATGAAGCATAGTTCATTGTCGCTCAAGCTCTGGCACTTCGTACAGAGCAACTACATTCACAAAAAATAAATAAAAACCTAATTCAAACCGAATCGAATTGGAAGTGAGAGTTAAGGGATCGTGGCAGAAACACTTAACCTTGAAATAGTATGGGAAGTCGGGATCATCGGTCCCTGCAAATGGTTCAAGAGCGGTGAATCCTACCTAAGAAGCCTTGATTTTCAAGGAGAAGACCACCATTTCAACGACAAGTCGTAGAGCTCTTCGACTTCAAAAATTCGGCCCAAACAAATGGTCCGCTCTACTTTCGACCGAAAATGAAAAATTGGCCCAATCATTTATACACAATTTTTACTGGGTAGGTTGGGCCCAATCACTTAAGGTTGGCAACCCGGACCTAAACCAACCCATTGTCTTTTTAAATGCGATAATATATGCATGTTCTAAAGTGAAAATATTTTTTTTGTTTGATTAAATTTGATGTGAACTTTTGATTATATATATATATTATCTAAAACGTAGAACAACTCTTTTTTTATTTTTTTGAAGAAGAAAACTCCGTTTCTTCACTGGTTGGTTGTTTTTTTATTTATTATTATTTTGGCTATGCATTTACAACATCAAGCATTGCATTATGCCATTATATCAAATGATTAATTTTGTTTTTATTTGTGTTTTCAAGCCTAGAGAACTTAAGAATTTATCATTTATGAAATTGAGTGTGTTAATAACTTAAGAGGGTTTATAAATAAAATGTATTAAAATAAATACATTCATTTAAATAAAGGGTATTATTGATATTAAGATGGGTGTTTATAGTAAAGATTTAATTTTAAATTTTAGATATGAGTTTACTTATAAACTAGTTTGTAGCCCGCACGATGTGCGGGCATTGTAAAATCCGTTGAGAGATTATGGTTGCAATATTATGGAGGTTGTTAAAGAGTGGACGATATGAATTGGGAACATTGGTGGAAATGTATTGGTAGAAAAGAGATAGAAAGAATGGAAAGAGAGTTGAAACAATGAAAGATAAATTGTGGAAATTCAAACATCAACAATAATAGTATAATGTCATACTAATACAATAGCTAACGATTGTATAAAAATAATTCATTATGGAAATAAATTAAAAGTCTTATGTTTGTCATTGTATTAAATATGGTAAGTTAAATGCAAGCCTACAAATGTTATACCATAAAATCAATTTATTTGTGTTTCAATCTTCATCTTCATCTTCAAATATTTTCCTATATCGAAAAGAGAAACCAATTAAAGAAAAGTGACACCAATATAAATTATATATATTTTAAATAATATACTTGAAGCTTACTTCTTTGATTTCCTTATTTTTGATTCTTTGCCAGAGCTGCTGTCTATGTCATCTTCGTTTCTTTTTTTCAATGGAGTCGAAGGTTGAAAATGATTTGAATTTGAGATATGAAAATTTTCATCTTCCTATGATTTGTAAAAAAATTTGTTATCTCTAGTTTCTTGAAAAAAATGAGATTGGCCAAATTAAAAGCTTAGTGTAGAATGTTGTTTTAGTATTTTCTAATTTGTTACCTTTGAATGGTGAACGGGAGACGTATTGAGGGTTTTCGTCTCTATACCACTGACTGTGTAATTCTCTCGTTCTAATACTAAATTGAAATGATCGAGTCTTAGTCGAAATGTGTATCTTTTCCCAACGATTTTGTTTAGAACATCGGGTGCTTGTTTGTCATGGTCATGTTTTGACATGTAATATGATAATAGACATTAGTAATTTAATATATCTTTCTTTGAAGAAATGTTAATAACTTAAATAAAGATGGGTGTTACCTGTTGATCAGAATATAGTTCAGAAATAGGTATTTGAAGTATTTTCTCCATTTCCTTGTTAAAAATGACAAATACTGTACTTCCTGTTTCATCTTCAACATTTACTTGCAATTTATATTTGAACGGAGATGAATTTTTTTGGTTATAAGTAATATGAATTATAAATAAGGAATTTGTTTTGGTTATTGAAGATGTGTATATGTTTGTACCTCAAGGTTGAGGATTGTTCCTGAGTATTGCACTTGGCACACCAAAAAGTTGAACCAATATCATGCAATTTTTTACTCCATTGTTTGCAAGATACATAATACCAACCGTACTTTGAATCAATTTCAATGATCTTGGCTTCACAGGTTATAGTTATGACCTGTTTTATTTTAATTATTAATACGAAATTTCATAGTAAGATGTTTTAAAAGGTTCTTAATTTTTTGATGTATTTAAAATGTGAAAACGTAAAATGGATAATTAGTATGTTGGTTAAAGTATAATACTTGATGGGGGTTATTTGATTGTATGTATGTGGTTTTTCAACCAACTTTTGTGTCCTTAGCTTACTCCTTGGAAGTCTTAAAAAAATAAAATAATAAAAAAAATAAAAACTATAAGTATATGGAAGTTGTATATAGTTATGTACCTCATATTCTGAATTTGTTGTCATAAGAAATATTTCTTTAATTGTTTTTACCAAAGTTGAAGAGGTGACTTCATTCCCTTTATGTAATTCTTGTGTTGGTAGTTGTTCCACCTTTTCGTTGATATTTGGAATACTGTTGAAACAGTATATTTTTGTAATATATATATATATATATATATATATATATAGGATCCATGGCCCCATTTTTTTACACAATTTTTGACAGAACTTCTTGGCCATTGGATCTTGCTTCTTTTAATGGATATGATTTATTCTCTTTTTCTTTCATTATTTATTACAGATATTGTCTCTCTCACCTAATTAATATCTTATCTCTCCAAAATATTATTATTTTATTTAATTCTCTCACCTTATTTAATTTTTTGTCTTTAATTTTTTTTTATTTTCTTTTCTTTTTTCCTTTGCACGTTTTTTTTTCCTTTACCTGAAATCATCATCAGACTTTCACTCTTCAATCTTTAAAATCTTTCATTTTCCTGTCTTTATTTTCTTTCTCTTTCATTGGATTAGCTTCAATTGATTTTTATCATATTCATATATGTTAAAAAAGTTAGATTTCTTTTTAATTTTTTGCTTTGGAAAAAAATTGATTTAGTTTATTTTTCTTCTTTTCGAATAGATGTGATGATATCTATTTTTGTAAATAGATTTTATGATCGTTAAATCTATATACAATAGTCATACCAAAGTAATTTCTAAGAGGAGAGTGATTACATGTATAAAATTTTTGATTTTAGATGAAGTAAATTGAGAAATAAGAACAGTAAAAAAAAAAAAAAAAAAAAAAAAAAAAAAGGGATTTTAAAGACTGAAAAGTAAGAGTGATATGTTCTGGTTTCAGGTAAAGTAACAAAAAAAAAAGGTGTATAAAGGAAAAAAGAAAAGAAAAGAAAAATAAATTAAAGACATAAAATTAATGGGGAATTATCATTTTAGTCCCTATGTTTTTTCTTTTGACACTTTTTTAACTGTCTTTCCATTTTTAGCTGAATGGTCCCTATGTTTTCAAAAACTAATCAATTTGGTCCCTCTGTGAGTCAAACGTTAGTTGAAGTTAACGGTCTCAAGTAGACCTGGCATGGTTCTGGTTCCAGTTCCGGTTCGAACAGTGGAACCGAACCGGAAACGAAAAAATCAGAATCGAAACCGGAACCGGAGGAGGCCGGTTCCGGTTCCAAGGTTTTCGAAACCGGGCGGTTCGAACCGGCGGTTCCGGTTCGGGTTCGAACCAGCGGTTCCAAATATTTTTAAAATTTTTTTTTTTTTTTTAATATAAATACCAAACCTAACCTAACCTAACTCCTTCTTCTACCTACTCACACACAGCCACAGCCGTCAGACTTCTTCTTCTTCTTCTTCTTTTTCTTCTTTTCCACTTCGATCTCCTCCTCTTCTCCTCCTCTTTTTCGATCTCCTCCTCTTCTTCTTCTCCTCCTTCTTCTTCTTCTATCTCCTACTCCTCTTCTCTTCGATCGATCGAGATCGATCTCCTTCTCTTCGATCGATCTCCTCCTCTTCTTTTTCGATCCACCATCATCACGGCATCACCACCATGACAACATCTGATTTTGATTTTTTTTTTTCTTCTTCTTCTTGGACTGATCTGGGTTGGATACTTGGATGGACGGTTGACACTTGACAGATTGAGTTTTATTATTAATAAATAAATTTTAAAAAAAAAAAAAAAAGGAAAAAAGGTTCAAAACTGCCGATTTGGCCGGAACCGGAACCTGAACCATGCCAGGTCTAGTCTCAAGGGTATTTCTGTCTTTTAACCATAAACATGCCATGTGTCAACACCACAAAAATATAAAATAATTTATTCAAAAAAATTATATATTTATATTATATATTTGTATTATAATAAAAAAAAATTATAACACAATTAAAAAATATATATACAAAAAGGAAAAAAAAAGTAAAATAATTTATTAATATAACAAAATTATATAATTATATAACAAAACTCATCCCAAGTTTAAATTTCTTTTTTATTCTTTTATTCAATCGATTTTATCTTCTTCTTCTTCTTCTTGCCTTCTTCTCTTCCAAAATATCTTCACTTCGATCAAATCAAATCCCAAACGACACCCAAATCAAATCCCTAATTCATCTCTTTCACTTCGATCACCCAAATCAAATCCCCAATTCATCTCCTCCACTTCGATCTTCAAACTGTAGCAATTTCGTCTCTACCCAACAACCCATTTTCACTCTTTTTCGGTCTCAAAGCCGATTCGATGTCCTCCGTCAACATCGCAGATTCGAGAGCTAGGGATAAGAGAACAGATTCGAGAGCTAGGGTCGTTTGATTATGGAGGGATGAGAGAGAAAGGGGTTTTTGATATAGACGACGACGGCTTTGCAGATACTACTGATGATGATGAAGAATACGAGGAGGTGGAGGAGGAGGAATCGTTGCCTAGGGTTTCAGATTCTGGTCAGGGGAGTGCCGGCGACGAAGAGAAGCGGAGAAGAGTGGAGAGAGGGTTTCAGATTGTTCAAGGCTGTCAGTGGAATCGAAGCGAAATTGATAGCTTTTTTTGTCCCATTTGTATGGCTTGCTTTGAGTATTGTATTCATAATATTGAATTATTTGGTCTCACTTGAATTTCATTCCTATGATTTTTGTTGGGATTGGTTTTAGGTTTCCAGAGAGATATATATTTAATTTTTCATTTTTTTCAATTGATTTTTTGTTAGTGGCTGGGTTTGATTGAATTTGGTGGAGGATGTGGTGATGGATGATTCTGGGGGTGTTGTTCAATCTGGGTTGGGGGTGATGTTGATTCTTGTGAATGGTGATCGAATATGGATTTCTTGGTTTGAAGATAAGGAGATGGAGAAAAGGCTGGAGATGTTGGTGGAGACCAATCTCTAGGTTGGATCTCCACTGTTCATCAATCATGATAGACGGTGGAGATCCAATCTAGAGATTGGATTTTCACCTCTTTTTTTTTTTTTAAATTTTTTTAAATTTTTTGTTTTTTTTTTTTTAATTTTTCAGTTTTTGCCTTTTTAAGAAAATAAAAGTTTTTTTATTTTAGAGTGAAGGGTAACAAAGGTCATTTTTCTTTTTCAGTAACGGTTGACCGTCAAAAATCTGGTCAGAGGGACCAAATTGAGTGGTTTTTAAAAACATGGGACCACTCAGCGAAAAAGGGAAAAACAGTTAAAAAAGTCATCAAGAGTCAAAAAATAGGGACTAAAATGATAATATCCCAAAATTAATTAAGGTGAGAGAATTTAATAAAATAATAATATTTTGGAGAGAAGAAGAGAATAAATCATATCCATTAAAAGAAGTAAAATCCAATGGCCAAGAAGTTGTATCAAAAATTGTGTAAAAAAATAGGGCCATGGATCTTGCCCTATATATATCAATTGTAAATTTAAATAACAAAATTGATTAAATTGTAAAATATTATTACCTTTTCATAAGGTTTGATACCTCTGAAATATCAATGTTTATATAGACTTTGCTTGCATTGGTTGTAGATAGACCTATGTTCCCTACAAATGAAATTGTTTATTAGTGTGTGAATTTATTTTTTTTAAGTATGAAAACTTGGTATGTAAGTTGTTGATATATAGTTATCTTTATCTACATTTTTTTTTTTTTTAGTGATTTCTTTAGTTGTTTCTTTTGTAATTTTAATGTTTTATCGATTCCAATTAATATTAAGAAAATATTAGTAAATATTTTGTTATAAACGTAGGCACTGATCTCTAATTTTTTTTTTTTTTTAATTTTCTATTTATATTATTCTTTTTTATATATATAGTAGAAATTTATTCTATGTTTATAATAAGGCTGCATGCAACACTACATAATATTTGTACTTATTCAAAAAAATCTAAAAACAATTATATAGAAGAAAATATAATAAAATAAGTCCAAATGTTATTCATAAAATCCAAAATATAAGACAAATAGAAATTAGCAACTAAAACTTTATTTTTATTTCTTATCTTTATGTACAATTTTTTTTTTTTTTTTGATTTCTGTATTTTTAGTTTTTATCTTTACCAAATCTAATCGTACCTTCTTAAAAAAAAATAATAAATAAATAAAAATCTAATCAGGCCAGTCTTTGCTAATATACTTTTTAAAATACTATATACATGATTAGGAGACATCTAAAGTTATCAATTATCATCCTCCATGAAATGTAATATTTAATATTTAATATACAGTGAATATTCAAACACAAAATTTGAATGGAAATAAAAGTTAAACTAATTGTTAAATAGTGTTATCTTTATCTACATTTTTTTTTTATTTCTTTAGTTGTTTCTTTTGTAATTTCTATGTTTTATCAAATCCAATTAATATAAGAAAATATAATGAGATATTAGTAAATATTAATAAAAAACAGCAAACATTGATCCATAACTTTTTTTTTTTAAATTTGTTATTTATATTATTTTAAAAAAACATAAATATATTCTATATATACTTATAATAAGGTTGCATGTAACACTACATAATATTAGTTCATATTCAAAAAAAAATTATAAACAATTATATAAAATAAGAAAGAAAGAAATAAGTCCATATTCGAATTGATGCATGCACACACCGATGAATTATATCAAAGAAAAAAAAAATCGCTACGCATGCAACAACACTAAGAACCAATGTAATTGTGAGCTGTAAAAAAACTGTAATTGTTGTAATTTATTTCAAAATACAATATCTAATCCTTAAAATTAATTAATTGCTTGACGGATATATCTACGTTAAAAATAAATAATAAAAATCTTATCAACCAATTTACTTCTCTTTAACCGATAAACTCTCTCTTCCTCATAATCCTCCACACCAATTTCCTTTGCAACTAAAATAACAGGCATAATTTTTCTTAGGGTACGGATATTGACACCCATAAATATGATAAGCATACCCATATTTATAAGTACACCCATGTCTAAAATTTAAAATTAAATAATTACTATAAGCACCCATCTTAATGCCAATAGTACCCTTATTTAAATGAATGTATCATTTTAATATAATTTATTTATAAACTCTATTAAGTTATTAACATATCCAATTTCACAAATGATCAAGTTATTTTATATCTTCTTCAGCATTTGTCTTTCACTCTATAGCCAAATAATTACAAAAATTCAACTATATAAAAAATTAAATAAAAATCTAAATCTGTTTTTTTTTTTTTTTTTTTTTTGAACCCCCAAATATTATTAAAGTCAAGAAAAGCCAAAACAAACGCAACAAGAAAATAAAAAGAAGAGGCCAAACAGCTAGGAACAACAAATTAAAAAACCCAGACAACCAGAACATTAAGAACATAGGCAAAACAGAACCAAAATTAGCGTATAAATAAAACAAGACCAGAGAAGTCAAAATACAGACTTAACACCACAAAATAGCCCCTGCTAGCGCGAGCAAAACGCCCACAAAAGAACAACAAATAATTAATTATCTCTTGTTAACAATGAATCAATCAAAAATCTCAATATGTTAACTACATGATCTTATGTATATTGAGAAAATGCTAAGTTTTGTAAGCCATTATATATATTCAAGTAACGTTTGAATCAAGCCTAACGATAATGTGAGATTTTGATACTGAAATAGAATTAGGGTTTAATAAGGGTTTAGTTTTTTTTAATAAAGAGATATAGTTGAATATATGGGTGTAATTAATAGGTGTACATAGTATTTTTTATTTTTTTTAATTAAACTAATTTTTTCTTTTTAGTAAATTTCTATTGGGATATTTTAGTAATTAAATTTTTTATTAAAATATGGGTGTGCTTATCATATTTATGAGTGTCAATATCGGCACCCTTTTTCTTATTAGATATACTTGCTAAGATAAAACCTGCTGATGTCCTTGGTAACAGTGAGATTTTTCTTATTTTTACTAAGGATTGTGTGAAGAAAAGATTTATTTTCTCCAGGTGAAAACATCGAACAGGGACTTAATTTTTTAACATAATCTTTTTCTTCAATTTTATTTTTTAAATTTTTAATCTTTATCTACAATTTTTGGTTTCGGTTATTTTTTTTTTAATTACTTTGTATTCTAATCTCAATCTAAATTATAAGATAAGTAGATAAAATAATAAATTACAGTCCATAAAATCTAAATTATAAGATAAGTAGAAATCAACAGCTTAATATTTTTTTTTAAATTTTTTATCCTTGTCTATAATTTTCCTGTAGAGGTGGTGTAATATCGTATTTAAGTGCATTGAACACTGAACATGGGAATCAAAATTATAATTTATAACTTAGCATCTAATCATTTCAATTTTTTTTTATTATCAACCATTACATTTTTAATTAATGCAGTAATAAAATTAGAATGTGTTGTTGTATGATATTGTTGAGGAATACCAATTTTTTTTTTTTAAATATTTATTAATTTAATCATATATTAAATTAGTTTAATAAGAAGAATACCAAAAGATAAATAATTTTTAATCATATATATAGACAATAAATGATATATCATATATTAAATTAGTTTAATAAGAAGAATACGAAAAGATAAATAATTTTTAATCATATTAAAAAATTATGACAATAAATGGAATAGTAATATTTATATATATATAGACAATAAATGATATATTAATGCATTTAAATCTAAATCTCCCTCATGGCGACATGTGGCGCTGTGAGGGTCAACTTTTATATATTACTGTATATAGATATAGATACAGATATTTTATGTATATATTATTCTTTTTTAAAGTATTCTATACTTATAATAATGCCGCATGCAACACTATATAATATTAAAACATATTAAAAATAAATAAACAACGATTAAATAGGTATATATGAGATCTTTAAAGAACAAACAAAACAAAAGAAAAAGAAAGTACCTTTCAATGAATGGTAGTATGAACGATATCAATCTACACAAAATTGAAAAATAATTATACAATTATGAACATATTAAATAATGGAAACAAAACAAAACCAAAAGAATATGTACTTTTACACAAAAGAATGTATCACTCTATTCTATTGAAGATATAATAACATAAATTAACATGTGTGAGGGCTATTTATAGAAAATGGTAGAAACCGAAGAGTTAGCAGTGGAATTTTAAATTTTAGAAAATAGTGAGAAATGAAGAGCTATTGGTGGAATGAATTAATTTAAATTGGATATTATTATTCTATTAATTAGAGAGACTTGACCGGTTTGATTTTAGTATTATGTTAAATAGGAAAATGACAGTTATCATGAGAGATTGAAGGACTCCAATAGCCATGTATGCATTCTTTAACCTTGATGGATTAATTTAAATTGAATATTATTATTCTATTAATTAGAGAGATTTGACCGGTTTTATTTTACTATTATGTTAAATAGTAAAATTTGGCAGTTATCATGAGAGAGATCGAAAGACTCCAATAGCTATGTATATATTCTTTAACCTTGAATGAATTAATTTAAATTGGATATTACAGTATTATCCTATTAATTAGAGAGATTTGACCGGTTCTATGAGAAAATCAATAATAAATAATTAATTGACCAATGAATTTAATGCCACAA
Source organism: Acer yangbiense (assembly GCA_008009225.1). Taxonomy (NCBI): domain Eukaryota; kingdom Viridiplantae; phylum Streptophyta; class Magnoliopsida; order Sapindales; family Sapindaceae; genus Acer; species Acer yangbiense. Next base: position 27,162,683 of record CM017762.1, on the reverse strand, counting down.
ATTCTTATTAGTAATTAATATAGCCAAAGCTCTTCCTATTGACACTTAATAATTAATAAAAATTTAATGATAAAACTACCACACGACGACACGTGTCAAGGTGAGATTCCATTTTACTATATTATATAGATATATAGATATAGATATAGATATAAATATAGATGTGCTTATCATATTTATGGGTGTTAATATCCGCACCCAATAAATTCCATGAACAAAGCCAGCTCATGACGTGCCATAACATCAAACTGGCACCGCAACAGCTCTGGTATGAACAGCCACAACCCAGTGACGGTCACCAAAGCCACTGCGAGCGGTGCCGAAAGTAACCAAGGCAGCCCTTTCGGCCACTTGCCTCTCAAAGCATCTTTCACCACAAGTTCAACCACCATACACACACCGTGCAACACAAAGAACCACGTGAGGTCCCACCTCGGCAACTCTCTTCCAAAGTAGCAGAAAAGCAGCTCGTGCATCAGACCAGAAATCATAAAAGTGGAGAAAATTGCAGGAACCAGGGCCCACCTGGTCCCGATCAGAGGTCTTGAAACTGACCGGACTGGATTGTACACAGTCTGCCTTAGGATGTCGGAGACCATCAGATTCCACCTCCGGCCCCAGAAGTCTTGCAGTGAAGTTGACAAAAAGGGCTTGTTGAACTGTGGTTCGAGCTCTAGACCAATCAAAAACCAAACCAGATCTCTGACAATAGAAAAGAGAATCTCCATGATGATATAAAGATAGAAGCAATATAGAAAGACCATTATATTTGAGTGAACATTTTCTTTGTTGAGGTAAACAGGTATGAATGCAGCTAGAAAAAGAAACTGGAGTGCATAGTTGACAACATGAGGTGATTTGTTGCCATTTTGGGTGGTTTTTTGTTGGATTTTTATGGGAAAACAAGCTATAGCGAAGAAACTTAACAGAGAGGGAGGTGGGTTGTTATAGGAAGATAAAGGGCCTTTACTAAAAGCGAAAAGCAGAAGCTTGAAGTTGGCAAGCCAAACAAGGAAGAAAGTGGATGGAGCTCCAAGAAGAATGGATTTGAGATTGAGAGGGAGGACTAGAAACAGACAGATCACTGGTAGGATTGCAAGGAGCCTTGAAAATCCTTGTGGGATGATCTTGCGGCTTGCCCATCACAAAATAGTAGCTTAATGATGCAAAACTTGAAATCCATACTATGATGAAGTTTCTGATCTCACCTTCCATATTGATTAATTCTCTGATGAGGATGATGATCACCTGACCTGATGGTGGTCTTGATTATGATGTGTGTATATATATATATTAAAAAAAAAAAAGACCTATAATGACATATTTCTTTATGACAAATTTTAATTGTATCGCTGTTGGCATTATTTTGTGACAAATTTTACTATTTGTCATTATGTTTTGTTCAATTGAAACTTTTTAAAAATAATTATCACAATTAATTACAAAACTTGATAATTTGTGACAAATAATATAATTAGTCACAAAATTACCTTTTTAAAAGGAAAGATTTTATTTTATAAATAATTAGGTTTTTAAAAGGCTCAGAATCAATTAATATTTACATTAAAAAAATCAATTAATATTTCCTTTTTTTTTTTTTTAAAAGCCACATAAAAAAAATGTCACAATCATGCTGTGTTTTTTTTTTCCTTTTTTTTTCTTTACCTTAAAAACATTTTTTAGGTTTGAAACGGTGTTTCATCAGAAGAAATACTGAGATTATAGAGAAAATTTTGCCCGGATAAAAATGTAAGCTTATCTTGATTTTTTTTAGGGTTTATTTTCTTATACTTGGTTTTCAAGGTCGAAATCTCAAATTCGAGTTTCATATAATGAAAATGTCTTTGAATAAGGTATGATTTATTTATTTATTTTTTGAATGTAGAATTGTATATAGCTATTTAGAGACGTTTTTTTTTTAATTTTTTTTTTTTAACTTTAATTTGTTTTCAATTTTTTTAAGGAACCTATTATTATTATTTCATGATTTATAGTTGTTTATTCTTAGATTTCCACAGTATATGTCAATATTAGTTTATGTGCTTACTAACTATTTGATAAAATGATTCTTATGGAACAATCAATTGTTTGATACAGCATTGAAAGAAAACTCTTAAGATTCTCTTTTTCTTGATTTCATTTTTTTAGGGTTTGTTTCTTGGTACTTGTTTTTTCAAGGTCAGAATTTCAAATTCGAGTTTCATATATTAAAGGTGTCTTCGAATAAGGTATAATTATTTATTTATTTATTTATTTTTTGTATGTAGGATTATATATACGTTTAGGGATGTTTTTTTAACTTTAATTTGTTTTCAAATTTTTTAAGGAATCATTATTGTTATTTCATGATTTATAGTTTTTTGTTCTTAAATTTTCACAATATATGTCAATTTAGTTTATATGCATAATAACTGTTTGATAAAATGATTCTTAGAACAACCAATTTTTATATGCATACCAATTGTTTGATAAAAGAGTTCAAACACTCAATAAGATATTTGATATTTGGCTAGATGAATAGATTGACATCATGGAGGACTTTATATGGAGATGAATAGATTAACAGTTCCAATAAGTTTTACACTTGGATATCAAACTTATAGAATTTATTTTATAATTGTACTAAGTTTTGTTAGTATTGTTGCATTTTTCATCGGTTTTATTTTGGTGACTTTAATTTGTTCTCACTATTTTTTTTTTCTTCATGTCTTCATGTATATATGTTTCTCTTGCAAAACCTAAAAATTCTTTAACTATCTGACAACTGACAGTGGATCATTGACTTCTAATATTTCACAATCAAGACCTCGGAAGTTTCAAGTTTATGGTTATGCAGTTGGAAGTTATTGTGTATGACCTAACACTTATGTTAACTTAGACTAGCCAGCTTACATGTATTATTTAGTAGTAGAGTTTGAAAGATGTTGGATTACTTGTGTATCAATTCGATATTATGTTAATTTTTGAATTTTTTTTAATGGAATGATTATTTATGGAACTCAATGTCATTCAATGAGTGACATGTTTTATTTGGTTATATTTTTATGTTTTTTTTAATTTTTTTATACAATTTAAATTTATATTAAATTTTGACAATTGATTAAATTGTTACTATGCATCTATACAGTAACTTAATATTCATATTGTATAATTTTAAAATGATTATTTGTCACTAGATTTGTGAATAATGACATTTTTTAAACAATAAATTGTCACTAAGAATATATACAGTGACAAAATCTTCAAACGGTTAATTGTCACTAAATACTAATATAGTGACACAATTTTTATTTTGTCACTAATGAAGGTCAAGTGATAATGTGTCATTAAAAGTTATGATTTGTGACAAGTACCAAAAAACTATACAAATACTTTTAGTGACGAGGGCAAAAGTGATGAATTGTTAGTAACACTTTTTTTGTCACAATATTGAATTTGTGACAATTTCTTCACTTATAGTGACAAATAGTTTGTCACTATAGATCAATTTTCTTGTAGTTATATATGATTTATAGAAAGTTGTGAATAATCAAAATTAATCAGTCATAAAGATTTTGAACTATATTTTTTTAGTTATGGTCATGATAGATAAGAATAAATGAATTGTCTATTAGGGTGTGTTTGGTACACGGGACAGGATGGGACAATGTGGGACAAATTTCTCTTGTTTTACTTTTGGTGCGTTTTAAGCATGAGACGGGACGGAACAACGTGGGATAAAAAACACAAAAATTGTCCCACCCTAGACCGTCGGCCAGACTTGTCCCATGCATAGGACAAGCCTTAAAAAGACATTTTTACCCTTGATATTTTCAAAAATTACAAATCTCTCTGTCCCTTTCATTGAACTCCTCTCTCTGAAACTCCTCTCTCTCTCTCTCTCTCTCTCTCTCTCTCAGACATGCTCTGCAACTACTCATATAATATGGATCAAGTTCCTCTCATTGGCTTGTTTTTCTTTGACTTTCCATAATCCAATAACACCTAAGCAAAATACAAAATACATGGTCAAGATTTATTCACTTTTTTCTCTCTCATACAACTTGATATTTGAATTACACTTGAACAATGCCAAGGAAAAACAAGGATAAGGAGAGGATCCCAACTCATATAATGTATCAAAGATTCAAAGCATTCCAAAAAAAAAAAAAAAAAAAAATGCTTTGGTTCTAGCCACATGTAAAGATCCATAGCACATGACACAGTATACAACATCGTACGTCCAATAAAGTGAAAGATCCTAAGCACAAGCATGACATATGATTATATATATATATATTATATATATATATATATACAGTCTTTCTACTGTCAATTCGTCCAAATATATCAGGACGAAGAATGTGGACCATAAATTATGAAGAAGTTTTGACAAGTGCATACACTTTAAGTTAAAGTATGTAAATCTAATGGCCCATATTCATCGTCCTGATATATTTTAATATATCAGGACGAACTCACAATAGAAAAATTGATTATATATATATATATAATGTATGTAATATATATTATATGTATTATATATAATATATATATATTATATGTTATATATTTTATATATTATATATTTATATATTGTATTATATATAATATATAAATGATATAACAGTATATATAATATATACTTTTATATTTTATTATTATTATCCAAAATATATATTATATATTATTATATTATGGTGGCAGGTGCCTCTCTAGAGTTTTTAGAGTTTTCCCCACAATGACGGCCTAACCACGGCCTAAACAGGGTACTAACATTTCAACTATCTAGAGACAGACAGAGACCTTAAGCCAAAAACATCTCATCTTCTGATGTACAGGATCCTCAACTAGAGGCAAGCATAGAGCATACTGAGATAATTACAGACTGTTACTTATATAAGAGATTGGCATTCGAAGGAAGAAGAGAAAATGTTTAGCAAGACATGAGAAGTTAAAACACAAGAGAAATATTTTTATTTTTTCAGATTCTGAATTTTACAAGAGGCGAGCTCTCCTTATATAGAGGGAGAGATAGGATACGACCAAACTTATCACACAATAAGGCCAACAAACGTGGCAGCTAACAAATAAAAGCAAACTAGGGCCATCGGCCAAATGTAATAAAAAACAAACAGACAAGGCCCAATAAAGACAAATGGGCCTAATATAACCAAACAGTGCCTAATAAAACAAAACACAATAATGAAAGTAAGTTATTACACAAGATAAGATCACGAGCTTGGAACTCGGGCTGAGCTGAGATTACGGACTTGATAGATTACAGGTGGCATGATTTTCATCATCTGAGTCTTGGGCTCCACAGATGAAGCAAGGCCAGGCAAAATCAAAGGGGTCCTGAGAGTCAATCATGTATGAGTCTTGAAAAGGGTTCCAGCTTTGAGTGGGGTCTCTAGGGATATCAGGGAGGATGAAAACTTCATCGGTGGGGACGTAATTAACATCACAGAGGAAATTGAGCAGTGAGACTTGAAGAATTTGTGGGTACATCTTTTGATAATTATAAGTGGTGTGCCATTCATAACTGGTGTTGGAAGTCCATAGGAGTTGTTTATGGCGATTGTACCGGTAGGGCTTATGGAGGATCCATATACAGCATACAGAGGCAGCTGACTCATCATCAAGTTTCCAGAGGTTATATTGTCCCATGAGCTTAGTGAGCTCGTTCTTCCAGTTTGTCAAGGACGTGAACCATTGGAGGAAAACCCATAACAGAGAGTTTTGCTGAGAGGGGTCATGGAGATGATTATATAAAGCCTGAAGTGGGAAGACGATGGCATGGTGATGATGAACTGATAAACACCAGAGGAACCAAAAGAGTTGAGGAGAAAAGTAGTAGAAGGGTGGCATTATGAATGGGTCAAGAAATGGTCTGGATAGATTATTGACAGTGTGACGACAACCTTGACTATTGATGTGGGCTAAGTAGATCGGAAGTTGGGCCTTGGTGAAGGACTGGATCTGGTCTAAAGAAGGTTGGTGACCAGGTGGCAACACGGCCAAGAGTTCTGGGGGGAAAGAGTAATCAGGTATGGCTGGTGAGGATGATGAGGGACCAGCAGGAGAGAAGTCATGAAGATAAGAGGATAGTGACCTGTGGGTGTAATGAGATGAGTGAGTGGAGGCCTGGAGAGCATACCAGCAATTATATTATGATGGCCTTTCACGTGGCGTACAGTGAAGTCATATCGAGCAAACCAATCTTTGAGTCTCAAAAGGAGAGGATTGGGAGGAATCTTATTATGAAAATCGAGTATCTTTGGGAAGGATGAGTTGTCCATTTCAACAATAAAGTTTCTTGTTCGGAGGTGAAAATCGAGCTTTTGGATTCCATATTTGACAGCAAGAATCTCTTTATAGATTGTGTGATAATGCTGTTGGGCATCTTTGAACTTTCCACTGGCATGACCACAGTATCTTCGTTGACCTTCTCGATCTTCAATGAGAACGGCTCCCCAGAAGATATCACTGGCATCAGTCTGGAGGATGAGTTGGCCCGAAGAGGGGATGACGAGGGCAGGAGGAGATTGAGTGATCTCCTTTAATTTGATGATGGCTTCAGTGTGGGAGGAATCCTAGAGAGGAGGATGCTTCTTAAGAAGTGTGGAGAGGACTGAGGTGTAATGACTGACATGAGGAATAAAGTCTCTGATATAGTTGATGATTCCGAGGAATTGTTGAACTTGTTTTACGCTGAGATCAGAATCAGGGAAGTCTAACAATCGGACAGCCAAATGAGGACCAGGACGGTATTGGCCGTCGAAAATGTGTATTCCAAGAAATTTAATTTCAGACCTTCCAACTATGCTTTTCTTTTCGGAGAGCATGATACCATAGTGATGAACAATGTCATGGAACTGTTAGAGAAGAAGATTGTGAGAGGGCTTATCTGGAGAGAACAGGAGGATGTCATCAATGTAGATGAGTGCTGAGTGTAAGAGAGAATGAAAAATTCTGGTAACAGCCTTTTGGAAAAGGGATGGAGCAGTTTTCAAACCAAAAGGGAGAACGGTCCATTGGTATTGTGCATTAGGAAGACAGAATGCTGTCTTATATCTTTCATCAGGATGAATACCAATTTGCCAGAAAGCACCTTTGAGATCAAATTTGGAGAAGATCGTAGCTCCTGGAAGCTGAGAGAATAAGACATTTGGTCTGGGAACAGAAAACTTATCATCTCTGAGAAAAAGGTTGAGGGGCTTGTAATCCACGACTAATCTCTTTTTTCCTCTAAGCAATTCTGAACGCTTTTCAACGTAAAAAGCTTGACACGCCCAGGGGGAAGAGGTATGTTCTATCAGACCTTGACGAAGGAGTTCATTGCACTCGTCATTAGCCAGCTTGAGGTCTGAGGGAGACATGCCTGAGTGGGTAGCCTTGGTAGGATTGTTATCTTCAGTAAGCTTAAAGGGAAGCTTGATAAAGAAATCTGGATTTTTCCACAGAGGAGAAGGGTGAGAGAAAGTGGCATGATTGTCAGTACAAAGCAGGAGCAGTTTGTGTTGAATGTGTTCAAAAGGGGCTTGGATTTCTGAGAGCGAGAAAATCTTCGGAATGTCAGAAAAAGCTTTGAAATGCTTTTTGTATCGAATGCCGGTAGGAAGAATCCGGAGAGATCTAATTTGGCAGAAAATATCCCAGCCGAGGAGGATGTCTTTATCCAGAAGAGGAGTGCCGACGACTTGAACCCAAAGAGTATAGGATGGAAAAAACTGGATACCAATCTTTTGCCTGGAAATCAGATGAGTGGAAAAAACTTTTCCATCAGCGGCTCGAAAATGCCGAACTTGGGACTTCCAAAATTCTAGAGGGAGGACCTTCAGATTCAGCATTGTGGTGTGAGAACCTGTGTCAAAATAAGCGATGACATCAACAGGTTTGGAGTACTTGGCAGGTAGAATCCGGACAGGAGCTTGGGGTCCAAAATGAGAAACGAGGGGAGTAGCTTGATAAGATTCTGGAATAGAGTTGTAGTCAGAGGAGCCAAAATATTCTGAGTCAGAAAGATCTTCTTGGAGAATAAAGGTTATAGAGGGATCTGCATGATCCTGTTCAGAGAAGATTGATTCAATGTCTGCATCGGACGGAACTTCATCAGCAATGTCTTTTAACTGCTGAACTAATCTGGCAGACTTTGCCTTTTTGTTGGGACATTTCTTTGCATAATGTCCGGGTTTGCCACAAATGTAGCATCGTTGGGATTTATTCCAATCGCGCTTTGTTTTCTTTCTGAAGAACTTGAATCTTTTAGAGCTACCTTTCTTGTTTTTGAAGTGTTTGAAATGATTCTTCTTCTTTGTTTTGCAGGTGCAAGAGGCTAAGGATTTGCACTTGATCTGAAGAGAAGGTTGACGGCATTGGGACTGCAGGTTTTTGCCTTCTGTGAGCATCTTGGAGAAGAATCTTTGGGTTGCACAGAGTTTATCCAGAGAGCTGAGAGCATACATGTGGAGCTCACCTAAGGATGTGTCATTGAGAGATCATCCCGAGACGTCTATTTTCCGTTGTATCTCATCTTGGAGGTCATCTGGAAGGGAATTGACATAGACTTGTTTAAGACTATGGTCATTAATTCCACCAAGGGTATGATATCGTTGAGACATCCGCTTGTAATGGAACATGATGTCATTTGTTTTGAGAGAGCAGCAACGCATATCAAAGAATTCTTGTCTAGCTTGTTTATAGATATGATCAGGATCACCAAGGAATTCTCTGAAAATGTATCCCATGGCTTGTGAGGCTAAGGGAACTCGAACAAATTGGAGTTGTCTATATTCACTAAGAGCCTGGTACTAGTCTCTGAGAGAACCAGTAAAACGAGAGACGAACTCACGTAAAATTATTTCAAGGTTCTGTTCAGACTTTGCCAGTTGTAGGTCAAGCCATGCGCTCATCTCAGAAACCTGTTTTTGCCAGCAACCAGGAGAAGTGTCATCAAGGGTAAACCAGGGGCCATTAGTTGGTTTAGCAGGAGGACGACCAGGAACATGTTCTGGAGGTTCTTCGACAAAGGGAGCTGGAGTAGTGGAGGCAGTCTCATCAGGAGACTCATAGGTTCTTGTAGAGGGTTGAGGGTCTGTGCGAAATGCCATAAAAACATGAGTAAGATCTGCACTATCATGAGGAGAAGGGACGGCAGTATCTAGCCAGGATGAATGACAGGAAGTCTGTGACGACTGAGAGGAAATGTCTTCAGAAAAGGATGTTGAATCAGACTTGGATGAGGAGGAAAACGTCTTAGAGGTAAATAGAACTGGGTCGTATGAACTGGAAGCAGCTTGCTTGTCTTTCTGCTTCGAAGGGGACCTTTTCTTAGGTCTCTCTGGTGGAGAAGAGAGTATGGGATATTTTCGGAATAATTCACCAGTGGATTTAAAGTGTCTGGAAAAATCATCAGGTTTGGATGGGGGCGAATGTGTAGGAGACACAGGGAAAAACAGTGATTGTGAGCGGTGAGAATAGGGTTTTGGTTTGTAAGAGTGATCTCTGGTCAGCTGCTCAAGCTGTTCTTTAAGTTCCTTGATTTCTCTTTCTTTTGTATCAAAATCTGGGCCAGAATATCCATGAGAAATATATCCGTGAAGATCAGAATGAAGCTTTGCAATTCGTGATTAAAGGTCATAGGCCAAATCTCTAAAGGTGGCATCAAGACTCTGGAGATGATGATCATGTTGAGAAACATGTCTTGTAACGCGATCAATCTTCTGATCAATAGAGTTAAGAACTTTGTTTTGGGCCCTGGCATTGTGAGATTGCCAGTTGAGGACTTGTTCAATCTGGGAGGGCTGTTTGAAGGAACCATCAGGTTGGACTTCGGTAGATTGGACAAAAGGTTTTGAGAAACGAGTTTTTTCTTGATTTGAGGAAGGTTCTAGTGGAGGGAAATCACAATCATAATCTGAAGTCATGTAACAAGGGACTGGTGGAGGTAAGTTAGGGACTTCAAATATAGGTTGTGGAGGTAGAAGACCTTCAGATTGTAAGATCTGTAATGATCTGTCATAAATGGGTAAAGGTTTATTTTTGATAGGATGGAGGCCTATCCAAGGACGGTCAGGGTGTCCTGGTTTGTGAGGTTTGTTCCAGGGTTTACAGAAGGTAGGAGAAGTATCTTTGAGACAACGTCGACAGATACAGTCTGCATCACACATATTGGGATCAACATCCCAGATGAAGTGACCACGGATCTTATCAGTGTAGACCGGAGATCCGTCAGCTTCAAAACTGTGGATAGGAATATCATCTTCAGTGGTGACAGGTTGGATCATAAGGGCTTGGAAAATCGGAGGAGTCTCCGAACTGGAAGGAGCCTTAGAACTGGTGAGGGGTGCATAGATTGTTTTGATGGAGCCATCTGGCTGACGAACATATAATGTATCTGTAGCAACGACAGGAGCTTCGTCCTGGAAAACCTTTTCATAATTTGTGAGCCATTCAAGAGGCATGATTTCTGTAAGCTTGTCTTTAGGTAGTTGTTTTGGAATTTGAAGGATGGTAGGGACTTTATCTTCTCTTTCTGCTTTGATGAAGATCGTATCACCATTATGACCAGGAAGTGGGAGATCAAGAGCATCGTCTTGGAGTCTGTAAGCAAGCTGGTGATGAACAGTAGCCATGTAGGAATTGGCTTGCATGGGCGCACCAAGGATTTGAACTTGGATTTTGAGACACTTGTGGAGGTTCTGATCTCTTAAAGGAATGTTGAAGTTGGGATAATATGTGAGGGATATGCTTCCAACATGAAGAGTAGATAGGCAAGTGCCAATCACAGCATGTTCATACTGAGTGTAAATGGTGTTGAGCAAGGCTAGTCTGGCAGTGACAGGCAAGCCTTTTCGGCCGTGTAGAGAGAGGATGATTCGGACAGCACCTATATGGAGATGGGAGTAACCTTCTTTGATTCATTGATCTGTCATGTTTTGATCAATGGTGAGAGTGACATACTGTTCACTGGGAGAGGACGGAATCAAACATTTATCTAAGCCTGTGGACTGGACATATTCTTTGATGGGAAGTGCTCTAGTATGGACAAGACGAGTTAACCGGGTGGCGAGAGATTTGTTTCTCTTGAAGATGTTGTATGGGTTAAGCAGAGGGAAAGTAGTTTCATTTATCTGGGTTGAAGCAGGGATATGGGTGTATTCTACTAAATCTTGGATTCTGTTGGACTAGGTTCTTTTGATAGTAGGAGGAGGTAAGGACATAGAAGAAGATAATCTATTAGGAACTAGAGTAGCAGTAGAGGGATTAGTGGTAGTGTTTGCCATTTTTGGAGAAATTTCTTCCTTCTATACCAGTCTAAAATACTCATAACAGTCTAACTCTTTTCTTGGACTCTAGGGACTCGAGAAATGGCTCTGATACCATTAGGGTGGCAGGTGAATTTATAATAATATATAATATATACTAATAAATAATATATATATATATAATATGTTATATATTATAATAATATATATAATATTATATATACTTTTATATTTTATTATTATTATCCATAATATATTATGTTATTATAAATGTTTTTGTAATTAGGGGTATTTTGGTCAAAATACAGTTAACTCCATTACATTCAGTTGTTAACCAAACAAAATAATTCAGTTTTCCTTTGCTTTTCATTCCCATTACCATTTCAATTACCATTCCACCATGATAACCAAACGTGACCTTAATTCTTGATATTCTCTCTCATCAAGTATTAAAACTCAAACTTTCTCTCTCTAATTTCTAATTATATTATCTCTCTGCTCACGATGTCCATTAATAGAAAGAAGAAGTATTCTTCTCTTTCTTTCATTTTGATGAACCAAAACCCCAACATGATTTTCTAATAAACTTTTCCGCATAGAAACTATGGAAGAGCTATTTATCTCTTCAATTGTTATCATAAAGATGTTGGCTCACTAACACTAAGGATGCGTCTGGTAAAGTTTTTCATTTACTGTTTTTCGAAAAAAAAAATGAAAATGAAAACTGTACTTTTGGTTTCAGTTTCGAAATCCAAAAACGCCTCTGGTAGGTTAAGTGAAAAATATCAAAAATTGTAATTTTCCTATTATTTTTTCTATCGTAAATTTTTAATTTGATAAAAAGTGGGTAAATAATTCAACACAAATAGTTATCAATTAACTCATAATTAGAATTAAAAACTCATAGTAACTCATAATAATCCACAAATAAAATCTTTCAAAAAAAAAAAAAAAAAAAAAAAAAGGGCAAAAAATAAAAAATTAATAAAGGAGATGTCGATCTGCTCTTGGAGAAGTAGATCGGCAGCACTAAGGCCGAAGAAGGTGAGATCTTCCTCCGGCAACGTCGATCTGGTGAAGAAAGAAGAAGTATTCGAAGAGAAGAGGCAATCTAAGAGACGTTGAAGGAGAGAAGAAAAAAAAAAGTGCATTAAGTTTAAGTTGTTTTATGTGTTTTTCAATTTTAATACTGATATTGTTTTTCATTTTGTTTTTATTTTTTCAAAACAAAATAAAACACCGTTAACGAACGCTTTCGAAAACATGAAATGAAAACACCTTCAAAATCTTGTACCGGACAGCCCCTAGGCTTAGAGGCTTATTGTAAATCGGACATCATAATTACATCACAATTACAACGTCAATGTTAGAATAAAAATTTTAAAATGATAATTTTTAATTAAAAAATGAAAATATTTATTTTTGAATAATTTCTAAATATTATCACTTGAGTAAAATTTGGCAAAAGATAAAAGAGAAGATTGAGTAAATCAATCACGCCAAAATTTTGAGAAAAAAAAAATTGTGGATAAATAAATCTCATAGGCACCTTCTTGGAAACCAATTTTAACTTCTGCAATCCCTCTAAAATCCCAACACCAATTTTAGATTGCTTGTTTCCAGAGGAAATTTTATTGTGTTACGAAGGTGATATAACATTGTTTTATATAACTGTTACTTTCTGATGTTGAACACAACTCCATTGGCGATAAATCATTTTATCTCTAGTTCACTTTTTATTTTTGGGATGAATATCTGATGAACTTTTGAATTAAATTGTCAGTCAAGACCAGAGAGAGAGAGAGAGACTTGAGCAGTTGAGCGTGAAAAGAGAGATAGACAATAGAAGATTGGGTTCAAAAAATTTTTGTCACTATTTCGGCCTGTTTTTGTAAGAATATCACTGGTTTACTAATTTAAGTTTAAAATGCACCTATTTAGGTGATCAGACAAAAATACCCTCATTTTGTCTGTTTGTGTCTTTTCAAACGTGGAGAGAAAAAAGTTGAGAGAGAGAGAACAGTGGAGAGAGAAAGCATTGTTACAAGAAATCCGACTGTAAATCTCACGGCGAACTCACCAGTGGTGGTGCTACAATCCTAAAATCGACAAGAACCTGCAACTGACAGTTTTTATGTTTCGATTTCGTTTTTGCTCTTGATAGATTATGGTTCTAGGTTAGTTTAGGCTTAGTTTAAGGTTTGAATTTATAAAACAGTTGTGTAGAAGACGATGAAGATCTGGGTTTTCGAGCCTTTTGAACTTTTCCCGTGACTTTTTGAACTGTTGCCGTGACTTTTGATACACTTCCCGTGACTTTTGAAACACTTCCCATGACTTTTCGTGACCTTTGAAACCCTTCCCGTGACTTTTCGTGACTTTTGAAACACTTCCCGTGACTTTTAATACAGTTCCTGTGACTTTTACTACTGTTCCCGTGACTTTTAATACACTTCCCGTGACTTTAAATACTATTCCCGTGACTTTTAATACTGTTCCCGTGACTTTTAATACACTTCCCGTGACTTTTCATATACCTCCCGTGACTTTTCATTCACTGGTCCAGCCTTTTTGTTCGAGCCTTTTCAATTAGATTCAAAATTCACACAACCAGCTTAAGGTTTATGAAAGACTCTGAGAACAAATGAAAAGGAACCCAGCAATGGAGTTCGACCCCCGAATGCGTCTGTGTAGCGCCACAAAACTAATTATCCAATGAAGTTGCATTGATAATGTTATGGTGTTCAACCTCCATTGGAGGTCTGTTATAAAGGAAGGTGAAAGAATAAAATATCAGAAAACTTCAAAGTAAGAAAGATAATGTGTAAAGTAAAGGCAATTTTGGTAGTTTACCATAATATGTGCCTTTTAAACTTAACTTATTAAAGCAATGACTTTGTCACCAAATCAGTTCAAAAAGGTGACATTTTTCACCATTTCCACATAGAAGGTGCACTTGTCAATCAAAGTATTTAAATCCAGTGGCCCACATGCAAGGAACTGATATAACTTTTGTCAGTTCGAATTGATAATAGAAAGACTGATATATATATATATATATATATTTGAAGGGAATAGACAATAGAAGATTTAGAAGAGGGATCATGTGAAGAGAAAATTAGAGAGAGAAAGTGTGGGTTTTAATGCAGGGTGAGATAAAATATTGAGAATTATGTGGAAAGAGAAAGAAGATGAAGTGAGTACGTAGTTCCAAACTTCCAAATAATTGCACAAGTTTTTTTTTTTTTTTTTTTTTTGATATGAGTAAATCCTAACCTTTAAATTCCTTCTAATTTAACAACGAACCCTCTTCGGTATCAATTTTATTTAGGGTTAATTGCACTAACTTACCCTTACTTTATTGGATATAGCAAGATTTCACAAAGATACTCTAAATTAACACAAACACCTCTTTCCATCAAGTCAATCTGTTAACTTTAACGGTTAACTAATTTTGACCATTGGAAAGCCAGATATACCCTTACCACATCATCTCAAACATAGAATATTTTTTAATTAAAATTGAAAAATTAAATATTAAAAAAAAAAAAACACAAAATAATCTACCGACGGTGGAGCATGAAACAATAGATCTTTGACGATCTCCTGGTTACTAGAAGATATCTTCTCCTACTTGGAGATCGATCTCATGCAGTTCGCAGAGGAGGCTCCTTCGCGAAATGAGAAAGTTTCCGCATGCGGTCGATATATTATTATTATTTTTTAAATTTTATTTATCAAATTTTATTTTAAAATATTTTATGCCTGGGATGATGTGGCAGGGGTATATTTGGTTTTCTATAGATCAAGGTTAGTCAACCGTTAAAGGTAACAGATTGACTTGATGACAGGGGATGTTTATGTAAATTTAGGGTATCTTTTTTGAAATCTTGCTATATCCAATAAAGTAAGGGTAAGTTAATGTAATTATCCTTTTTTTTTTATTATTGAAACCTTGACGCAGCGGGCCCATTTTCAGACCACTACAGAAACAAAATTTTTCTTCACCCAAAATGAGCCTTCGACCTCCCCAAACCTAGCCACATTTCATCATCTCTTTGTCTAGGAATAATAATCTCCCTTTTTAAAAGGTTGTGAATAAGTATTCCATGAATCTTCAACGGAAAACCCCAAGGGGTGGTGCCGCTGGTCACTGGGGCGAGCCGTAAACTCGGACGTCCTGGGTTCGATCCCTGGCAGCCACGTTTCTCTTGGGGCCACTGGAGGTTTACCCGGCTATTAACTTCAGGGCCTCGTGGGATTAGTCGAGGTGCGCGCAAGCTGGCCCGGACACCCACGGATACCAAAAAAAAAAAAAAAAAAAAAAAATCTTCAACGGTTGTGGCATATCCAAGTAATTAGCAAACAGGCTTTCCTTAAATCTTTACAGCATGCCACAACTTTATATATGTTGGGCTTTTTTTTCTGAAGTAATTTGTGATGTGTTATTGACCTACTTTTGTTTTTCAATTTATAATTTACAATACAAAAATTATATTGGTTAATTATTTAACCAATTTGTTTTATAGTTGTTATAATATTAAACAAAATGAAAAAAAATTGATAATTCAAATTTTGATATTTTTCGATTAACTTACCAAACGCGTTTTTTCCGTTTTCAATTTTAGAATACGACTTTCAGCATCTGCTAATAGACGCGTTTTCAAATTTCGAAATTGAAATAAAAAACACTTGTTAACCGAAAAGTTACAATGAGGTTGATTTCCAATTAATACTTTAAAACCATAACCTGGGAGGTCACGGTTGTAAGGGTACCACCTGGTACTGCTTTATTCTTAATAAATGTAGACAAGTTTTATCAAAACACAACGGGTTGGTTTAGGTCCGGGTTGCCAACCTTACAGTGATTGGTTTAGGTCCGGGTTGCCAACCCGAAGTGATTGGGCCCAACCTACCCAATAAAAATTGTGTATAAATGATTGGGCCAATTTTTCATTTTCGGTCGAAAGTAGAGCGGACCATTTGTTTGGGCCGAATTTTTGAAGTCGAAGAGCTCTACGACTTGTCGTTGAAATGGTGGTCTTCTCCTTGAAAATCAAGGCTTCTTTGGTAGGATTCACCGCTCTTGAACCATTTGCAGGGACCGATGATCCCGACTTCCCATACTATTTCAAGGTTAAGTGTTTCTGCCACGATCCCTTAACTCTCACTTCCAATTCGATTCGGTTTGAATTAGGTTTTTATTTATTTTTTGTGAATGTAGTTGCTCTGTACGAAGTGCCAGAGCTTGAGCGACAATGAACTATGCTTCATGCTCAATGGTGCTTGTAAGGTGTCCTACCAGGTGAGTTGAGTTTTCCTTTTATATTCATTGTAAAATTAGGGTTTTATCTGATTGAGTAATTGTTAGACTGATTTGAAGTGTATTTGTTTTGAAATTTGATATTTGTTAGACTACGATGTACTTATATGTATTTGAAATTTGATATTTCTTGGAACTTCTCTAAATTCCCCTCTGAATTTAGTAATGTTGTGGATAGAATTTGGAGTTGGTGTCTGTACCTCCAGCAATCATTGTTTCCACAGTGCTTGAATAGTTCTTCACCTTTTATCTGATATTGTGGTTATCTATGGAACACAGTGACTTAAGAAACAAATGAGAGCCGCATCTTCAATAAGATGCATTCTAGTTGTGCCTTTAGGGTGTCAAATTATTAAGGAGGGCAACTGATTCAACCACAAGTGCATGCGTAAAAAGGAAAAACATGACATAAAGAGAAGACAGATTTGTAGCAAGAAAATGTATGTTAAGTTAACAGGGCAGGAATGACTTGTTACTTGTTAGTATATGCTTGTGAACCTAATAGACTTTGTTTGAAATACTCTAATCTTTGTACCAGTTTTCTAATCAGATAATGAAGTTATTATTGTTCTTATGAGTTGAAAATCGTCCAGTCTTCACTTATAAAGCTTTTATACTATATGTCTATATGAAATGAACTCTTTAGCTGACAACCTTTTGATAGTGAGGAGGAAGAATAAACAAGGGCCTCTAGGAATTTCACACTTAATATCATGTCTTAGTTTCGTGCTGGATTATTTTATATCGGTGCTTGGTATCTCTGAATTTGGGAAAATCTGTCTGTCATGTTGCATATCAGATGTTTTTATTGAAGTGGAACATCTGTGTATATATCTCCTAAAAGGTTAAATTATTTGGACATTTGTTGGAAGGCTATGTTTAATGTATAATTATCAGGACATGTGACTAAAAATCAGGAGCTTATAATTTTAGGTAAATAAATTAATTTGTTTGCCCTTTACTGAACTCTGGTTGGAGTAATTCTGGCTCCCCTCACTTTTATCCCGCAGAAAAGCAGTAGCTCTCAATTGTAAAAGATATTTAAAGGTTCATTATCCCTATATAGCATCCATTTCTATCTAACTTTTGGTATTTTTGATTTCATTAGTGCCGTTACTGTGGTGCTCGTGGTACTGTCTCCATGCTACCTGATTACGGAGAACCACACACACATAAACACAGTCTAAAGAATGAGCCAACTACCTTGATGCTGTTCAATTGTCAAGGGTTTGAGCCTTCTGACTTTGTTTTTGCGGGAGGATGGAAAGCTACGGCGGTATGCTTTTTGCGTTATATTTATGTGTGTGTGTGTGTGTGTGTGTGTGTGACTGTGTTCTATTTTTTTTTTCCTTCCTTTTTTTGCTTATAACACTGTTCTTTGTGGTTGTGATGCAGGAGAATGTTGTTTGCGAAGATGTCAATCTCAGCGCGGGTCAATTTGTGATTTCTAATGAGGACAAGCCTGACCACAGAATTTTTAAACTCGAGGCGTTCTTTAAGGTGGTCCCTCCTCGTTTTCTGCAGAGGTGTGTTGCTTTGTAATTGTTAATTGAACGATGTTTGTGTCTGAATTGAAAATTCCAAAGGGCCATAATTGCTTGCAAATTAAGCAGAGATTCAATAGAAACATTAAATTATACATAAATTGAAACAATTTCCAGTCGGAAACTATACCCGAAAAAGGGTTCAATCCGTTAGCAATAGTATAAATCATATAACTCACTCAACTACAAATATTCAAATTAGATATTACAAAGCAACTGGAAATTGATTGCTATAACATTGGGTTTTTCAAATCGTATGTTGCTCTGTTTTCTTCAGGTGATTAAATTTCATTGAAATTGCAGGTGACTGAAGACTACATCTCTTCTGGTTGGGATGGCTGGCGTTTTTTACTTGAGCGGACTCTTCACCACTATATGCTTGAGCATGTATATGCATATTATAGTATTTTAGATTGATATGAGAACTGGTAGCTTTAGATTGAGGCATTACAAGTATATACATATAGTATGAATATGAGAATTGCATTAGCAAGTGTATGTGGGATTTCTGCCAACTATAGTTAATACCTTTTTTTGAAAAGTAACTGTACTTAATACTTGGTAGGGTATATATGCTATAACTGCTCAGTTTTCTATATTTTATTTTCATTGGTTTTAGATTCAAAAGACTGTCATTGCTCATTAGCTTAATTCAAGTGAATTTCATACATTTCTCGTCAAAATCTAAAAAATTATGGGGGTCGGTTAGTAGTTGCTGTTTCAGGGAAGACAACAGGGAAGAACGGGTTTTACACTCACCGAGTTGAGAGTTAATACTTTAAGATGAACTCTTCATCCGTGGGAGTAGTACTAGTAATTTATACAGTTGTTAGGTTTTGAAGGCTTTATTAGGATATGTTGGTTGGCTACTTCTCTTTTGCTTTGGTTTGTAAACACTGTTTCTACTTTCTAATTCAATATTGCATTTGCCAAAGATAGGTTAATTATACAAGTTTAAGAGGCTGTTGGGATTCTTTTTCATTTAAAGTTGTGGTTAAATGTGGGATGAATTATGAATTTTCTTGATGAATTTTGTGCATCATAAACATTTCTCTAATTGTTTGTCTCTTCAAATGAGTGTCGTGTACATGACATACCAATTCACTGTCAAACTAGATGCATTCTAAATGCCTTATTTTGAAAAAGTTGAAATTGTAAATTGGTTTCTTCACCTTATATTTCAACATCTCTACCATATGTTTTGAATGAATGTTGTCATTTTTTTTCTCTACTATTTTATTTTTACTTTTCTTGATTCAACCAGAAATTAAAGCCAAGTTTTTTTTTTTTTCTCTTAGAAATAAATTTACTATTCAAAGGAAGCCTAGATTTTGAAAAAATCCCTAAAAAAATGAAAAGAAGAAATCTTTGGGGGTCCAAAATGCAAACTATTTTAATGATAATATCCTTTTTTTTTTTTCCTTCCGTTTTGTATCTTGAAAAATGAAAATAACCTTTTAAAAACAACATCGAACGACTCCTGAATATTTTGCAATGAGTCCAACACAAAGAAAGCAAATTTCTGATTTTAATTGAATTATGTATTATGATTGGCCACAAACCCATAGATTTGGACGATGGAGATTAAGAATTTTTTATTTTTTTTAAAATATTTTTTGCATTATATAAATATTTAAATTATTTTATTTTATATTTTTGTGTTGACACACTGCATTTTCTTTGTTTAAAGACAAACATATATAAAGACTATGAGCACTAAAAATGGGAAGACAATTAAAAAAACCAATAATTCGGAAAACATAGGGACTAAATTGATAATCTCCCTTGAAAAACCATTACTTTACTCTCAAACTATAGTTGAAAGTCAAAATCAGCTAACATAATAAAAAAAGTCATCAAAATCAGCCATCAAAACCAAAGAAAGGAAAAAGGTGAAAAAAGAAAAAAAAAAAAAGAAAAAGAAGATATTATCAATAAAATAGTTTTCATTTTTTATATCCAAGGATTTTTTTTTTCTTTTTCATTTTTTAGGGATTTTTCCTTCCTTGGTAATCCTTACTCATGTTTTTTTGGGATATTATTATTCCGCCCCATGACGTTTGCATTATCGTCATTTTACCCCCTCTAGTTTTAGAATTAGCCATTCCCCCTTGTCGTTATCCAACAGTTAAAAAAGTCAACAAAACTGAGTTGACTATTAAGTGTTAAGGGTAGTTTGGTATTTTAATAAAATAAATGATTAAAACAGAAAAAAAAAAATTCTAATTAAACAAAAACAAAACAGACAGTAAATAATGAAAGAGAATAAACCAGAAAAAAAGAAGTTTCCTTTTTAACAAAACAGATCAGGCGTTCGCAGCGCCATCTCTGGTGGGAGCGGCTCGATGAAAGCCTCACCCTCTCTCTCCTCTTCCACCTCTCTCGCTGCTACCACTCTTATCGATCTCTTTTTTTTTTTTTCTCTTATTCTCTTCTCTTCATTGGATGCTTTGGTTTTGTTTCAGTGGGATTGATGTTTGGTGTTCGGATTTTAGATAGATGATGGTTTTGGATTTTAGTTTTTGATTTGGCAGTGATTGTTTATAAAGGTGGTGATGATTTTGTGGTTTGATTGGCTTTGATCTCGACGGCGACGGTGGTGGCCAAGAGGAGATCAGCGTTTGTAGTTGTGATTTCAGTGGGTTAGGGTTAGGGTTTGGTGTTGGAGAAAAGATGGTGGTGAATCTGGTGACCCGTGAAGATGATGAAAGAGAAAATTAGATTTGTTTAATTTAAGAGCAATGTTGTTGACAATCTATTAAATTTCCTTTTACACTCCATTTTAATTTTAATTTTTTTTTAATTATATGGCAATTTTATCCTAATTAAAATTACTAACAAATAAAAAGAAATTCTAAATACACTATCGAACAATTTTGCTAGAGTTCAATTTTTTATTTATTTTTTAATCTTATTTCGTTTCTCAAACCCTAAAACATTTTTTTTTTTTTTGATATCATTAAAGTTTTATTTGATTCTAAAGTGATGAGAATGATTTACAACAAGAAACAAACAATTCTTTTTAAAGTGTGACTTTTACTGATTTTTTATTTGCATATACAAACAACAAGAACAAAAAAATTATAGATTTTTTTTCCAAGTGTTGTTGACTTAATATTTTTGAAAAAAAATTCAAAAACTTAACAGCCCTTTTATTTGCCGTTTTTGACAAGACAATGAATGAATGAATAGTCTTCTCCCTCAAATCATAATCATGGATTATGACAATTTCAGTATTCAATTAAATAATAATAATAATAATAATAATTTTGAAACAAATTGATTTTAATAAAAAATTAGGATTTTATGATGAAGTGTTTTCAAAAAAGGAGTTTTAACGGATAAAAAGGGTAATTTTGAAAAAAAATAAAGTGTATTTAGAATTTTTTAAAATTTAAGTTTTTATAATGAAGTGTATTTAGAAAAAAAAAAGTGTGAAAACAAAAAAAACTTATATTGCAAAGAGAAAATCTATATTTTAAATATTTTTTTTTAATAATAGATCTTTTGTAATTATCTCTTTTCTAATTATTGTTTTTTCCTTTAAATTGTGTCAAGGGTAAAGGAGACTTTTAATTTTTCCAACTAATCAGTAAAGGGTAATTCTATCTTTTTGCCTACTATCAGTGTCAGACAATAACGATTATTGAAGGTTGATAACGGCAAGGGGAAATGGCTAATTCTGAAAATAGAGGGGATAAAATGACAATGATGCAAACGTTAGGGGGCAAAATAATAATATCCCTTTTTATAATGGGAAGAAATAAATAACAAACAAATTTGTTTTTCCTCCCTCATATCGTAATGCTTATAATTACAAAGAAAACTCCCAAAAAATCTATGGTCCTCGAAGACTTATTGACCACTAATAGAGTCATATTCTGTATGGAATTTGTTTGTCAAAAGATATTTATAAAGAACCTTGGAATCAATGTTCTAGTAAAGGCTAGGCGCTTGTCAGGCGGTAACCCAGCGTCTATAGCCCCTAGGCGCCCGCCTAGACGGTTGATTTTTTTATTTTTTTTTAATTTTTAATTATTTATTTATTTTTTATTTTTTTCTATTTGTTACTTTACTTTTTTTTTAATTTCTTTTTTAAATCGCATCAGGTATTGGTCTACCGCCAGTCTGCCACTCACTATCATTAATGATGGCCGGATCCTCTTTTCAAAACCTTTTCCCAATAAATTATATTTTATATTATTTTTCTTTCTTTTCCCAATAAACCTCCATAATTATATTCTAATTTTCGAGGCACATCTAATTTTCAACCCAGACTATTACTATCTCTCTATCTCTCTTTTCATCGTTCAACTTCTTTTCAATTTCCAGATTTCAAAATTTTTTTTCCTTAATCTTATCATCTTCTTCTCGAAAAACCTAATCTCCATAATCATATTTTAATTTTCAACACATACACTCTCTGTCTCTCTCTTCTTCCCTCTCTTCACAAAGTAGACTCATGTTTTTATTTTCTTTTCTTTGAAACTTATTTTCATCTTCTTTTGAGTTTTTTTTTTCTTTTTCCGCGGTGAATTGTGTCGGATCTAGACATCGGGCACTTGGGTTTTATTCTCCAGTGCCTTCTGAAGCTTTTAGTCGGGGTGGTGACAACCCACTCGCCAGCGGTAGCGATCTTTTGGAGATGGTTTGACCGGTCAAACGACTTTCGTCGACGGCGAGTTTTGGAACGACTAGGTGAAGTCAACGAGTTTGACTCTGACTAGCCCAATTTTTTGGCCTAATCGATCGATTTTTCCAATCAAAATCGGTCAATTTTCTTCCGATCGCCTAATATGGCCGATTTGGCCGAAACGGGACGGCCGACGTCTGCCTAGCATATAGGCGGCCAATTTTACCGTATTTTCGAACATTGGTCAGAATATGCTCAAAATGTTTTCTCAAAACAAGTATAATAGCAAGTGAGGTATCGTTCCACAAGGATCGGAGGTAATAATTACTAGATTAAGATTTAATAATACTAGTAAGCATGAAAAGTAAATTTTCAATGGTTGGTTTTGAGAATTTAGCAACTGAAATGCAAAATACAGTTTGAACTAATTAATCTAAAATGCAACTATTAGCAAGAGTGCGGTGTGAAAAGATATGAGATGGATGCGGGAGTCAATGCAATTCACACACGAATAATGAGCAATCCATTTAATCTTTCAGGAATCGATTTGATCTTTTTAGGGCCAATCTACCTATAAGTGTGGTTTGTAAAACCACTTGATTCTCACCTACAACCAAACTATTGGTGTGCTAGGTTGAGTGTAGGGAAAATCCTCTTTAACACTAGATAGATTAACTAGTCGGGATGTCTTGGATTGATGTGCTCACAATCCATCCCTTCCATTCAAGAGAGCTATTTGAAATTGACATCTGGACTTAGGTTGAGACTTGATGTGCCTACTCAACCCAAAAAGACATCTTATGTTTTGAAAATTAACACCTAACTTAAATTGAGAGTTGATGTGCCTACTCAATCCAAGAAGATATCATAGACCTTTTAAATCATATACTTGAAAATTAACATATCTAACTTAATTGAGAGTTGATGTGCCTACACAATCAAGAATGTTGACAGTGATTTTTGGATTATCACAGAGTCAATAACTAAATCAAAACAAACGTCAAACAAGAAAGAAAATTAGAACATGCAAAAGACAGATTTACGTGGAAAACCCTTGAATGGGAAAAAACCACGGCGTCCCGGAGGACAGGAAAATATCACTGAATTACTTGGCTTTGTTACACACTCAGATCTCTCGAATTCTTGCTTTCTTTCTCTTTTGGTTTTTTTCGACCCCTTCCTCGTGGGATAGGTGGTTCTATTTATACATGATATTTAGGGTTTCCCCTTGATTTTAGGTGTGTTTGTAGTAGGACTTCCTCTTGGACTTGTATTGGGAATCCCATGTTGTTACGGATTAGGATAGGCTTTCCTGCCTCTTTATTCTAAGACTCCTTGGTGTAGAGGGTTTTCCGTGAGTGGGGGTTTTACCATTGTGCTTCTGCGGGGTCGGTTCATGCTCAATAGGCTGATGCAGCGAACACCCCCGCTTCTGGGTTTTATCCTTTGGCGACTACATTTATGACTTTAGCGAGTATATATTTGATTCTGGTGACTACACCCTTGACCTATTAACTGATCCATGTTTTTCCCCTTTGACTTGGTCAACGAGTGACGTGGCATCCCTTCTTTCAGCAATTATTGGCTTTTATGATGACGTGTCCTGTTTGGCGAATTTGTACACACAACAATACCCCCATAAATACTCTGAGCCGGGCGAATGGCTTTACTTCATTTGCCTCTGCGAGTAGTATTTATATCTATGCCTTCAGAATTTCGATGTATTTTTGTAATTAACTCTCTCTCTTCTTTTCACTGTGTATTGTGTTGATTCTTCCGGTGCAAGTTTTTAATTTCAGCCACATAACTTCTGGCGCTTCCACTTACTTGACAGGTGAGGGGATATTCTGACTGCTTGGTGATCCCCGAGATGCCACATGTCCATTACTTGGTGGTGACTATTGCGGCTAGTTACTGTGGCTGTCACTCACATTAATTGCATATATTTTATTTGATTTTCTTTTTGAATTTTAAAATTCCCTCTTTTTAAGGCCCGATCGTTCCTTCTTCCTCACTTTTCTCTTTTAATTTATTTTTCTATTTTCTCCTTTGTTCTTCTCTCAAAACAAAGCTTCTTCGTCTTCCTTAGAAATCTCTGTCACGAATTCCTTCTATTCTACTTTGCTGTCGGACGGCTTGCTTCGAAAATTGATCGTGCTTATTTCTCGACGCCCCCAAACCTCTTGCTCATCCTTCGAACCTAGGGTTTTCTGGTGAGTTCCCATGGATCCTTCCTTACGTTCTTCTCTTTTTAATCAGATGATGCAAGCCTTAGAACTTGGTGATAAGGGTACTACAGACAAAATTGAATCTTTGATTCGTAATTTCCACCCGGATTCTCCGGTCCCCATTTATGTTTATATTCCGCCTTCTGATGATGACTTTTTTCCTAATGTTTATCCTTCTTCGTCTTCCAATAGTGAGTCTCCAGAAATGCCGAGATCTTCTAGATCAAGTGGAAACAAACGACGCGCTTCTAGGATTCCTCGAGGGTCCCTTCTGGATGCGCAAACGACTGTTGATTCTGATGTTGAGGACCATCAACGGAACAGGCTAAACTTTTCATTTGATCGCCCATATTCCTTTGATACTGAAGTTAATATGGTTGGTGAGGGTGAGCTCCGTAAGTATAAGAGTCGCTTTGGGATTCCAGACTTAGTGACTTTGATGTTGCCTGGTAGCCGAGCAGCGTGGAATCCTCCTGAGAATGCGGTCGCCATTTATGGTGCCATGCTTAGCTGCGGGATTACCCTTCCTCTTCAACCTTTTATTGCCAGGTTCCTCGCGGAGGTTCAAATTGCACCTGCTCAACTTGCCCCAAACAGCTATAGGATCCTCATGTGTTTGGGTTTAATGTGGAAGTTGAAAGGTTATGAACCCCCCACGCCTCGTGAGATTCGTCATTTTTACACTTTAAGGCAGGCTGGCAATAGTGGGACATACTTTCTTCTCTCTTCGCCCGTGGAGAACTGGATCCCTGAGGGTATGGCGAACCCTGGGCAAGTGGAGGTTTCCAGTGATGAGAAGAAGAAAGGTTTTATTTGGGGCTTTCCTACCTCAAATAAGAGATGGAAGAACAGCTGGTACTTTGTTGGTGGCGAGTGGGGTAGAGATGTGTCCGCCAATGGTCGCCTAAATCTTGCGGCGAAGAAGGTTCCTAGGCATTTTACCTCTCCTGATGCCTGGTCCAAAGCTGCCCCTATTTTGTTGGATGAGGAGGTGTCTCACCTTGCTGCTGCAGCTGTCCTTCCTTTGAATGAAAGGGGTCGCTCGTTTCTTTTGGACGAGGATAAAATGATCGCCCAAGGGCTTTTTCCGCACCCGCCAGGCTTCCTCGCTGTAAGTTCTACCTATTTTCTTTTAGTATTATAGTTTTCCTGTCTCCACTTGCTAACTTTTGGTGAGTTTCTGCAGTACATGATTTTGACACAGTTTGCGATCTGCAAGCTCGGGCAGTTAAAAATTCTGAGGCTGCCAGTAAAAGGCAAGCTGCTGGTTTGGCTAAGGAGGGAGTTGCTAGCCCGGATGGTGGCGATCCCTCAGATGATGAGGAAGTTGGTGATGTTGATGGGGGGCGTGTCGAGTCGGGGACATCCCCTGTTCGCCCGGAGGTTGCTGCGAGTACACCTGCTGCGAGTACTGCTGCGACTTCTCCGCCGCGAGTGCCTCCAGTCGTAAGGGAAATGAGAAGGTGGGGGTTTCAAGTGTGGCTAGTGACATCCCCATTTTTGATGCGGATGTTCCTGAGACTCCCCTGGATCCTTCAAGGGATTTGACCCCCAGAACCGGTAGAGGCAAACGTCCGGCTGAGGGTACGCCTGACCATGCTGCTCGACCTCTGAAACGGGCGTCAAGGGTCATGCAATATGTTGTTTCTTCAGATGATGAGGTCGCTGAAGACCCTGTGCTGGCCGAGGCTCCCTCCGCTGAAACGGCTGTCCCTAGAGCTTCTGTTGAGGGACCAGATTTAACGGAGCCTTCTCTTCCGGAGGGGGTAAACAATTTTGATGCTCCTACCATTTCCCCAACCGGTTCAACTCCTCCTCCGGCAGCCGCGAATAAGCCGGACACCTCTTTTGTTGGCCAGCCAGGGTCAGCTGATTGACCAGGGCCAACTGATAAGCCGGGGTCATCGAGACAGCCTGAGGCTACTACGTCTGGTTCCGGTGTCGCTCATGAAGCTTCTCCCATTGATCCAACTAATGCTGGTGAGGGAGTCGGGTCTGTCTCCCTTTCAGATTTTACGGCAGCAGAAATCTGCTCATATATAATGAACAACAATGTCTATATTGATGAGGATTGGGAGCAGATGAAGAGAGGGTCCTGCAACAGGAAAATGGAATTTTTCTTCGACTGCCACTCTCTGGTGGGCTTCTTGCTTTGCCCATGTATTTCTTATTTGCACGTATCTAGACTTTTATTTTTTCTTTTTAGATGTTGTCCGAGTTGGCTGATAATTATAGGCGAGGAAATTTTCTTTCAAAGGACGTGAAACGCCTGCGAGAACAAACCTCCCTTTTGGCAGCTGAGAAACTCTCTGCTGAGGAAGCCCATGCTCAGCAACTTGCTCAGTTGAGAGAATCCGCAGATGGTTATCTCTCAGCCCAACTGGCTACTGAAGAGAAATTAGCTGCTGCTGAGGAGGAGATGCGTTTGCTGCGAGAGCAACTTTCTGTTAATCAAGAATCGCTCGCAGCACGCTTTGAAGCTGAGCGACTAGCTGAGGAGGCAAAGGAGAAAGCTGAGCATGAGGCTTTGGACTTGCGCAATTAGTTGTCCTCGTATGAATTTATTCTGAACGATCTCAAGGCTGTGCTGGAGGTTGAAGCGGTTGATCGTTTTAAGAGATCCCCTGCCTATGATGCACTTTTATTGCGTGAATTTGAAAAAGGCATGAGGCAGTTGAAGAAGTTCTTCGCCATGAAGGATCACTCAAATGAGAAGGCTCTGAAACGTTTCGACCGGTCTTTTCAACAGCATATGGCCAGCGGGGTGGAGTCAATTAAAGAGCAGATAAAACGTTGGAAAGCCCACTGTCGTTACAACACGACTGAACCTCACCCTATGCATTTAGAAATCCCTAGCAAGCGTGTCTTCAATACTTACTACTCGGGGTCAGAAGGGCAGCTTTTCTGGTTCTGACGCTGAGCCTGACTTGGGTCCTGTTGCTGGAAGGGATTATGAGCCTTTTATGCCAGAAGGGGATGAGGAAGTTACCTGGCCTTCAGACGAGGAGATCGAAGATGAGGAAGATAGCGAGGGCCCTCCTGCAGCTAGTTGAATTTTTGTGTCTTTCATACTGAAGGATTGTAAATCTTTATATCTTCAGTTTCTCTTTTTGTATCTTCATTCTTAATTCTTTAATTGTAAATGACTTTATTTATTAAAAGTTATAAACTTTTTCTTTGTTCAACTGCCTTTGCTGACTTTTCAGCTTACTCAGTATTTCACAAAGTTTTTAGCATATTTTTGTGTATTCAGCTGCTATTCGCTGAATTTTTGCTCAGTATTTCACTTTGTAGCATTTTTGTTGTATTCAGCTGCCATTGCTGGATTTTGGCGTACTCAGTGTTTTACTAAGTTTTTAGCATATTTTGTTGTATTCAGCTGCCATTGCTGGATTTTGGCGTACTCAGTGTTTTACTAAGTTTTTAGCATATTTTGTTGTATTTAGCTGCCATTGCTGGATTTTGGCGTACTCAGTGTTTGTCAGGACGTATCCGACCATACACCAAGTTTTTAACATGCTTTTATTTATTCAGCTGCCATTGCTGAGTTCTGGCGTACTTGGTGCTTATTCAGGGCGTATTTGCCCACACCAAGTTTTTCTCTGGAGATCTTATTCTCCTAGTAGTGGCGATCCCCAATTTCTGTAGCTTGGGCTATGGCGACGTAATCGCTTTTGGCTTGCTTTAATTTCGTTGGGTCGCCACTTATTCTCATTGCTACGAGTACGAAACTCGTCTTTACGCAATGGTATTGATATAAGAAGGCGAATGCCCTTTGTAACTGGCGAGTCAAGTCACGAATTCTCAGTAATAAATTACTCTTTATTTGGATAGTTCCTGCAACTTTTGTCAAAACAGTAGCATAGAAAAAATGCTAAAAAGGAAACTGCCTATGAATAAAAAACTGTGAACTAAATCTTTAGAGATAATGAAAAAGTAAAGGGTAATATATCTTCAGGTACTGCGCATTGCATGGCCGAGGTAGTTCGCCGAAACCTTCTCGAGTGATGCGATATGCCCCGTGGCCAGCTATGCCCGTGATTTGATAAGGCCCTTCCCATTTGTCTGCGAGTGATCCTGCAGCCTTGTCTCTAGTTCCTGGGTTCACCCTTTTCAGCACCAAGTCGCCGAGTGCGAACCTCCTTTCACGCACATGTGAATTGTAATACCTGGCTACCTTCTGTTGGTATGCAGTGTTTCTTATCTGTGCACGTTCTCTTCTCTCTTCTAATTCATCTAGACCGCATTTTAACATATCAACATTGAGTTCGGGTTGAAAGAGTTGTACTCTTGGTGAAGAGAAGGACGTCTCTACGGGGATGACTGCTTCAGCTCCGTAAGCCATGGAATATGGGGTCTCACCTGTTGAACCTCTTTCTGTGGTTCGATATGCCTAAAGTACCTGTGGTAATTTCTCTGCCCAGCTTCCCTTTTTTGCTGCCAATTTGGCTTTCAGGTTGTGTTTTATGATTTTGTTCACTGCTTCAGTTTGGCCGTTTGTCTGCAGGTGCGCTGGGGAGGCGTAGTAGTTGTTGATACCATACTTGTCACATAGCTCCTTGAATTTGTTTCCGTCGAATTGGGTCCCATTGTCAGTGATGATGGTGTTGGGTATCCCGAATCTGTACATGATATTTTTCTTCACAAAGCTTATAGTATTGGCTTCTGTTATATGTACCAATGGTTCGACTTCTACCCACTTTGTAAAATAATCTACAGCTACTATAGCGTGCTTCGCTCCTCTAGTTGCTGTTGGCATTGGGCCGATCAAGTCAATTCCCCATATGGCGAGCGGCCAAGGCGAGGTAATAATCTGCAAGAGTTCAGGTGGTTGGCGAATGTTGTTGGCAATCTTTTGACATGCCTCACATCTCGCTGCCACTCTTTTGGCGTCGGTGAATAGTGTTGGCCAGTAAAAACCCTGCCTTAAAGTTTTGTGGGCTAGGCTGACACCCCCAGTGTGATTCCCACAATTCCCACTATGTATGCTTCTCAGGATACCTTCTGCTTCTTCAGGCCCGACACATCTCTGTAGTGCTCTTGAGTACCCCCTTTTGTACAGTTCTCCATTGAGTATTGAATATCTCGTAGCTCTGCACTTCAATCGTCTTGCTTCTAATGGATCACTTGGGAGTATATCATTGACGAGGTACTCTTTGATGGGTGTGATCCAGCTGTTCCTCTCGCCAAAGATTGCCCCAACTTCCTTTGTTTTTACTATACTTGGCTGCAATAGGCGGATCATAGAGATAGTTTTGGGCCAGATGTTGATTATGGCGGATGCTAGCTTGGCTAAGGCATCAGCCTGCTCGTTTTCTTCTCTGGGGATATGAATAATTCTGTATTCTTTAAATCTTTCCAGTAGCTCTCTCGCTAATTCTAGGTAGGTGATCATGCTTTCATCTCTTGCCTGGTATTCATCTAGTACCTGATTGACAACAACTTGAGAGTCGCTGAAGATTTCTACCTTATCTGCTCCTAGGACTGTGCAAACTTTTAAACCTGCTATGAGTGCCTCATACTCAGCTTGATTGTTAGTAGCTTTGAAGTCAAAACGCAAGGCACATTCGACTGAATCTCCTTCCAGGGTTAACACTACTACCCCTGCCCCGCTGCCGTGCGTGTTTGACGACCCGTCAACGCGGAGTTGCCATTTGAACACTCTCTTATTTTGCTTCACCATCATTCTTGCCACTTCTACACTTGGCTCGGTGAACTCTGCTACAAAGTCTGCCACTGCTTGGGCTTTAATTGCCGTCCTTGGCAGATACTCTACATCGAATTCACTTAACTCGATCGCCCACTTTGTTAATCGATCGGATACTTCTGGTTTCTGCAGAATTAGTTTCAGTGGGCAATTGGTGTATACTCCGATTTTATGAGCCTGGAAATATGGCCTTAACTTCCTTGCTGCTGTGATTAGAGCGAGTGCCATTTTTTCAGCCGGTGAGTACCTGGTTTCGACTGGTAACAATGCCTTGCTGGTGTAGTATATTGGTTTCTGGATTCCCTCTTCCTGTTTTACCAGCACGGAACTTGTGGCTGCTTCAGAGATGGACAAATACATATACAGCGTCTCTTCTGTTTCTGGTTTTGACAGTAGCGGTGCCTTCCCAAGGTAATCTTTCAGGGCCTGGAAAGCTCTTTCACAATCTTCGTTCCACTCGACTCCCTTTCCTTTCTTTAGAGCTTTGAAGAATGGTAGGCATCGGTCTGTCGATTTAGCTATGAACCTGCTCAGCGATGCCAGGCACCCTGTGAGCCTTTGGACGTCCTTCAAAGTTCTTGGTGAAACCATTTCTGCTAATGCTTGGATTTTCTCTGGGTTCACTTCGATTCCTCTTTGATGTACTTGATACCCGAGAAATCTTCCTGATGGTATGCCGAACACGCATTTTACGGGGTTCAACTTCATTCTGTACTTTACCAACACATCAAATGTTTCCCTCAGGTCATCTATATGTTTATCTGCTGTGATACTTTTTGTTAGCATATCATCAACGTAACCTCCATATTTCTTCCTATTTGTCTGGCGAACATCTTGTTGACTAAACACTGGTAAGTTGCTCCAGCATTTTTCAGGCCGAACGGCATGACTGTGTAACAGTATAACCCTTGGTCACTGTGGTGAATGCCGTCTTTTCCTCATCAGGCGCATGCATTTTTATTGGTTTATAGCCCGAGTAAGCATCCATGAAGCTCAATGTCTCATGTCCTGCCGTTGCATCGACCAACTGGTCATTCTTGGTAGCGGGAAGCTGTCCTTGGGGGCAGCCTTGTTTAGGTCGGTGAAATCGACGCACATCCTCCATTGATTATTCTTCTTCTTCACTAGAACTACATTCGCCACCCATTCTGGGTACTTAACTTCCCTGATGGACCCTGCGGCGAGCAACTTGGATACCTCCCTTTTATCGCCGCACTTCTCTCTGGGTTGAAGCTTCCTTTTTTTGCACCACTGGTTTGCATTTTTCGTTCACAGCCAGGTTGTGTGAAATACACTTCTATCAATTCCCGGCATGTCCTCATGGCTCCAAGCGAATATCCCTTGTACTCTTTCAGCAGGCTTGTTACATCTCTCTTGACTCGTTCAGCCAACCTGGCTCCATCATGACTGTTTTATTCGATTCTGCTTCATCCAGAATAATGGACTCAGTTGGCTCTTCCTTCTCTCTGCTTGCTTTGTCCCTTGGGTCCAATTCGAATGCTTCCGGATTTTCTTCCCGTGCCTCCTTATATTCACGAATGTTTAAGGTCTCCATTCCCGCTTTATCTTTAAGATTGAAAGGTTAGCGCGGCGAGCCATCTCTTGTGACCCTTTCAGTTCCCCGACTCCAAATTCTGTGGGGAATTTTACCTTCAAGGTGTGGTTTAAGTGACAGCTCGGGCTTTGTTAAGAAAAGGTCTGCCAAGCAAAGCATTATATGGCCAATTATGGATGTCGACTACAACGAAATCCAACGGATTGTTCACCTGCATGGCGCCGTACCGAACCTCACCGGCAGTTTTACAGTTCCCAAAGATCTTACTTCTGCACCCCCGAAACCTTTCAGCGGTACATGGAAAGGTTTCTAGATCCTTCCTATCCAGTCGCAGCTCATCGTATACTCTAGCACTTAGAATATCTGCTAACTTCCGTTATCAATCATTACCCGAAGGACATCCCTGTGTGCAATTTGAACTCCCCTACAATTGCATCGTTAGGCTTTGCATCGATTCCGTCGGAGTCTTCCGCCGTAAATGTTATGGGGTCATGTCCTTCCCTTCCTTTCTTGGGTTCCTCTGCAGAATTAATCTCCATATTTCTGCTGTCATGCATTACTTCTCGGACTTCTGACATCCTTTCTCGATTGCTTCTCCCAGTATGGGGCCCGCCAAAGATGGTGTTTATAGCGGCGTTAGGGCTGTTCCTCCTTGGACTCCTCCTTTCCTGCCCGATCCCTTGGTGGTTATCTTGGCGACCACCTTGCTTATCGCTTTTCAACGTAAAATCTTTCAGGTGCCCGTCCCTGATCAAGCTCTCAAAATGATCACGTAACTGGAAACACTTTGAAGTTTCATGCCTATGATCTTTATGAAATCGGTAGTACTTGGTTGTATCTCTCCTGGCGTTAGCTGATTGTTGCCGAGGGTATTTGGCGAGTCCTTTGTCTTCTACCACAGAAAGTATTTCCTCCTGGTCGCTAGTTAATGGGGTGTAACGGTTGTACCTTGCTTGAAACCTGCTGGATCAAGCGTTTCCTTTGCTTTCCCTTGGATGTCCCTTTTGGCCTCTTTCGTCTCCCTGGTGATCACGCGACTGTGTCTTCTTGTTGTCCTTATGTTCCGAATTCGAGTCAGGCTTATGGCCATGTACGTAGCTACCCCTTTGTGCTACTTCTTCCTCTTCTGCCAATGCATAATCACCGGCTATTTCCATCATCTCCTCATAAGTTTTTGGCCTATCCCTTCGCAGATCAAAGGATAGTCGCCCACTTTGCAACCCATTGGTGAAAGCGGCGATAACAGCTACGTCACTGGCATCCTCAATTTGGGCAACCTCTTTCCCGAATCTTGCTAGATACTTCTTGATCGACTCATTGCGCTCATGCTTTAGATGTGATAAATGGGCGAGTGACTTCCTTCTCTGCACGCTCCCCATGAATTGTCTTATGAACGCTTTGCTGAGTTTTGAGAAACTGCTTATACTTCCGGGTGGAAGTCTTCCAAACCATCTAGAGGCGAGGTCGCCGAATGTCTGTGGGAAGGTGAGACATAGCAGTCCGTCATTGGATGAATACTGGGCCATAATATTACGGAATCGCGAACATGCTCCTTCTATCCCTGTTTTCTTTATACTGTTCAATGGTCGGCATTCTGAACCTATCTGGAAACTGGGTGCGAGCAATGTGATCGACGAATGGACTCTCTGATTCGTCATCTGAAGATACGTTGCGACCATACCTCCGTGCCATTGCTGAAACCTTCCTTGACAACTCTTGTAAGATAACATCTCGATGGCCAATTGGTTCTCCTGCTGGGTCGAGTCTGCTCTTGATTGTCATTCTCCCATAGTCATCTTTATCATTCGGATTCCTGACAATCTGATCATCAGCGCTTTCAGATCTTCTTCGCCGTACCCTTTTGGATGGTAATTCTCTTCTTTGTTGGGGACTTCTGTCTTCAGATGAGATAGAGCGGTGTCTCCGCCGTCTCCTTTGATGCATGTCATTAGAATTTGTCCCATGTATCCGCTCGTGATTTTGTATCTCCAGGGATTCGTCGTTCATCACAGCTTTTCCCTTTCTATATCTTCTTTCCTCGAAACCTTTAGGGTTGTCCTGGGGAGGTTCTTCGGGGGTCTGCCTCACTCGAGTGTCGGGGGTGGCAATGTGGACTTCTGACCATAATCTCCCAGGTGGATGGATTCCAGGTGTGGTTAATTCGTAGGGAGAGGAGACTCCCTGGCCTATGGGAAGTGAGAGTCCTATTTTGTTAGTCTCACTGATCAGATTCATCATCGCAGTTTGAAAGTGCTGCAGAGTTTCTGGGTTTGTTGTCCTAGCTCCTGGCGTTGCCGCAGATTGTTCTCAGATCGTCGCTGCTCCATCGCCTGTTGGCGCAGTTATTTCAACAATCTGATCTCCACTGGAGTTGCCTTCCTTGTCGCTGTTCATGTTTTTAAGTCACAAGGGTTCTTCGAAGTTCTTGTTCAAATTACCCCCTCCTTCTAGCGCCAATTGTTGACAGTGATTTTTGGATTATCACAGAGTCAATAACTAAATCAAAACAAACGTCAAACAAGAAAGAAAATTAGAAACATGCAAAAGACAGATTTACGTGGAAAACCCTTGAATGGGAAAAAACCACGGCGTCCCGGAGGACAGGAAAATATCACTGAATTACTTGGCTTTGTTACACACTCAGATCTCTCGAATTCTTGCTTTCTTTCTCTTTTGGTTTTTTCGACCCCTTCCTCGTGATAGGTGGTTCTATTTATACATGATATTTAGGGTTTCCCCTTGATTTTAGGCGTGTTTGTAGTAGGACTTCCTCTTGGACTTGTATTGGGAATCCCATGTTGTTACGGATTAGGATAGGCTTTCCTGCCTCTTTATTCTAAGACTCCTTGGTGTAGAGGGTTTTCCGTGAGTGGGGGTTTTACCATTGTGCTTCTGCGGTCGGTTCATGCTCAATAGGCTGATGCAGCGAACACCCCCGCTTCTGGGTTTTATCCTTTGGCGACTACATTTCTGACTTTGGCGAGTATATATTTGATTCTGGCGACTACACCCTTGACCTATTAACTGATCCATGTTTTTCCCCTTTGACTTGGTCAACGAGTGACGTGGCATCCCTTCTTTCAGCAATTATTGGCTTTTATGATGACGTGTCCTGTTTGGCGAATTGTACACACAACAA